>CAUYQG010005678.1:0-49272 GCA_963574415.1 Tarsius wallacei
TCAGCCTTCCAAGCAGCTGGAACTACAGGCGCGTGCTACCACGCCCGGCTAATTTTTTGATTTATTGTAGAGATGAGGTCTCACTTGCCCAGGCGGGTCTCGAACCCGCGGGCTCAGGCAATCCACTCACCTCAGCCTCCCAAAGGCGCAGGATTACAGGCTGAGCCACCGAGCCCAGCTGTAAAGTAGATTTTTAATCTTCCTCACAGGAAGTCAGGAAAGGTAGTAGTAGATAGATAACAAGTTATGAAGTCTTGACTAAACACATCTGGCACAGTCCTTTGTCCAACTTTTGCTCACTTAGCAAGTCTGTAGAATGTGCCAGATGTGACATCTGGAACACAAAATGAGTGGAGGGACTGAGGTTGCACACACCTGAATCTTCATGGCAACAATGAACCCCTGAATTAATCAATCCTAATGCCCGACTTACCTCTGAGCTTTTTGTTACATGATAAAATGAATTTCCTTGTTGTTTAAGTCCCTCTAGGTTAGGTTCTCTGTTACTTGAAACTGAAACTATCTCTTGCTGATACAAAGTGTATAGACACAGATCTCAAGAAGCTACCAATTTCAGAGATGAACAGAAAAATAAATAGGGAGAACGTGATAAATACAATAATAACACGGGCAAGACTCTATCACTTCTTAGAGTTTCTCCTGCTTCAGAAAAAGAAGCATCCATCTGGAATGATCAAGGAACACTGTGTGAAGAAAGTAATATTTCCTGCAGGACTTAATAAGGTAAGCACTTGGCTGGCATAGAGGCAGTGAGTATAAAATAACTATTCTTACTTGATAGTAAGGAAATAAGAGGAGAATGGTAGAAGAAAAAGTTGTTGGAGCAATATTAAGAAAAGGGGTCAAGGTAGAAAAAATTCTACACTGAGGCTGATGGCTGACATTCTGGGAGTGGGAAAAACACTCACAAATTTCCCACCATGCATTCTGTGAAATCCAGGTCCTTTGATATGCTCTATAAAAATAAATGCTTTGAGGGCCTGCAAGTTTGAGAAACTTAGCCTACTTTATCTCCACATAACCTTTGGTTATTAACAATACACCTTAACATTCAAAGGTCCTGAGTCCTAAAGACCAGAACCAGGCTGAACTTTGTTTAGTTACCTATATGTTTCCCAAACTTTTGAGCCATAAAACTCTTTCTTTTTCCTCCATGTAATCTTTTTTTTTTTTTTTTTTTTTGAGTTGGTGTCTCACTCTGTTACCCAGGCTGGAGTGCAGTGGCATGCTCACTGCCACCCCAACATCAATCTGCTGGGCTCAGTCGCTCCTTCTGCCTCAACCTTCTAAGCATCTGGAACTATAGGCATGTACTACCACGCCCGGCTAATTTTTGATTTTTGATTGTAAAGATGAGGTCTCGCCAAGTTGCCTAGAGTGGTCTTGAACCCGTGGGCTCAGGCAATCCTCTCACCTCAGCTTCCCAAAGTGCTGGGATTACAGGCTTGAGCCACTGCACCCGGCCCCCACCATATAACCTTTATTATTACACCCGTGGCTAGTGCTCCTTGGCACAATCTGGAAAAGGCTGGACAAAAAAGACTAGAAAGGGCATTAAAAAAATTTGGAGAACAGGAAGAGGAAGTAGTAGTAAAAAAAAAAAAAACCCACAAGTAAGTAGTCGAAGGGGAGAAGAATATCAGGACAGAGAGTAGAAAAGAGTCAGAGGTAGAGAATGATTCAGGGAAAAGCCATTAATCAGAGTAAAATGGCACAATGATATCCAAGAGAGTGAGAATTGAGAAAACCTACAAGATTCGCTGATAATGGATTTCACTTGTGCAATGAGAAATAAAAGCAAGTTGTTAGGATGACTAGAGAGAGTAAATATGTCTTATGAATAGATAGGTCTGTACACATGCACCCAAAAGTAATTAAGGGAGGGAGAGAGGGAAGATAAGAAAGGAGAGGAGAGGGGAGGGGAGGGGAACAGATGGGAGGGGAACAGAGGGGAGGGGAGGGGAGGGGAGGGGAGGGAAAGGAACATTAAGTCCCCAAAAGATGAGGAGGTTCCTTTCTTTGGAGGTAATCCCTCTTGACCAGAAAGAACAGGTCGGAAGTTAGATAAAGAGATTCTGAAGAGATGGAGAAAAAAAAGGAAAACAAATGTTGTCAAATCAGTTTGCTACTGAAATAGGAGGTGGAGTGATAGCATCTAGTGGGATAGGAAATGAGGGCCCAAGAAAGATGAAGAATGTCTAAAAGAGTTATCGTGGCTAATGATCAAGGCAATGAACAAGGGATGAGTAAAGGATTTCTGGAGAACAGTAACACACTACTCTCTAGGATCCTGTGATTTTCTGCAGCAACTCCTTAAGCTAGAATCTGAGAAATAAATGGTAAGAGTGACATCAGGTTAGACAACTCCCTGGAGAAGGTCAAGAGGATAGGATGACCTGGAGTTGATATGTGGGCCTTGTTCAGACGTGTTCAGATCTTGGGTGACGTGATGGGAAAGAGGTCAGATGTGTCCAGAAGAGGTTATAGACTTAGCTAGATTGTAAGAGGGACAGTGATTTGACGTTTTGGTGATAAAAGAAACTATATACTCTATACTTTGGAGAAAAGAAGAGGGGAATTAAGGAGATTATAGTAGGAAAGAAAGTTTACAAACTTAAAGATCTAGAAGATACAGCATGATAATTATGTTGCCGAAACCCATTAACTGACTGTTAGCCAACATTTAGAATTTACTAGATTATGCTTTTGTTGATACATCTCTCCTCTCTATATTACTTGCTACCATAATTATGTCCTTAGCATATCAGAGGTTATACTTATTAAGCCTTGCAAAGATGTGAATAATGATGATGATTACTATTATTATTTGAGTTGGGGTCTCACTGTCACCTAGGCTGGAGTGCAGTGGCAAAATCATGGTTCACCACAGCCTTGATCTCCTAGGCTCAGGCAATCCTTCCACCTCAACCTTTCAACTAGCTGGGACTACAGGCATGTGCCTCCATGTCTGCCTAATTTTTAAAAATTTTTTATAAAGGTGAGGACTTCCTATGTTGCCCAGGTTGGTCTCGAACTCCCAAGCTCAAGCAATGCTCCTGCCTCAGTCTCCCAAAGTGCTGGGATTACAGGTGAGCCATCACACCTGGCCACCAATATTATTTTTTAATATTATTTATCTGCTGGATCCCTAGTGAGGTAATTTAACTAAGATATTATTTTATTCATATTTATATTGATTTGTTCACATTGAGCCTACTTATTATTACTCTTATCTTTTTTATTGATGTATAAGGGCTCTTCATATATTAAAGATTATCTTTGGGGAGAATGTTTTCAATACAAATGACAAACATCTTGTCATATGCCTTTAGATATTGCCTATGGTGTCTTGTGCCTTATAGAAGTTTTAAGTTTTATATGCTTTAAGTTTTATATTCTCTAAAGGAAACGTGGTGGTTTTCTTCATGCCTTCCCCCCCTTAAACACTATTTTTAATTTACCATCTCAATTAGTGTTTACAATTATCTCATTTCTTCACAGAAAAATCTTTGATCTGCCTTAAATGTATTTCGATGAAGAGCAGGATAAGGATTCAGTTGTTGGTCTGGGCAAGGGTAGGAGAGGAAGGTTGTGTGTGTACACGTGTGCATGTGTGTATACATGTGTGTATGTGTGTACACGTGTGTGTGTGTGTTGCTTGGTCAGTCATTAGCCTTTGAAGAAATATTTCTAGCATATTCATATTTCTACTTGAATTCATTCTCAATGGAAAATTATGGAACACTGAATCAATTAATCAATAATAATTATTGAGTTTCAACTTGGTCACAGCAATTACTGTGTTTCTCTTCATTGATGAACTTTATCATTCCCTTTGAAATTCCTACTATTGTGCTTGTTCTGACTTTATTTATCTTATAAAACTATTCTGATTCATTTAAATAACTCAATTGTTTTCAGCATGATAAGATTTTTTAACTTTTTTTTATCGTAAAGCGATGATATCACATTTGACTTGGGACACATTACAGTGCTGTATCTGAGATGTTCAAATAGAAATGGAAGGGTTCCATTACAAGGTCTCCTATTCTCATAGCTGTTTCCATCTTTCCTCAAAATTTGTTTATTTCCTTTCCTCCCCTTACTGACTCCGCCTTTCTTATTACCTGATCTTCCCTGGCATTTCCCCTTAACACAGCCTACATATTGACCCCAGTTTTCTCCCTAAAACACTACGAGGCTCATACAGTCATCACCTTCCTCTGTGCAAGGCCAGGGTTCCCACAAGCCTGGAACTTGGGGAAGTGGTCAGGGTTGCAAACCTTCCTTTCACTGTTGAAAGGTTTTTCATGTGTGTGAATCCACTAGGACAAAATTGCAGACAGTGTGAGTGATCTGTCTCCAGTCCAGCAATTTCACAGGGACCACCCTACGTGGGACTTTCCTCATCCTTCCCGTAATGTTTGAGCTCAGTGAAAATGAACATCAAGGCCACCCTAAAGAAAAAAAAAAAGATATGGAAGAGGTATCACCAAAGGGCAGCAAAAGGCCTGGAGAAAAAGTTGAGATAGGGACAGTGTACGACCAGGCAGCCAACTCCAGAAGTGCTGGGACATCCCCACTTGCCAGATTCTCAAGGTGTTTTCCTGTGATTACTCCTATGCCAAGAGCCTGCACTGAAGGCAATTCTCATCCATTCCAGTCATTTCACAGTTGACTGGCGGGGAGTAATGGAGGAGGAGGTGAAAATACTATTGTGTCACTAAACTCAACAGGGGTGGATCAGAAAACATATCTTCATATTTAGTAAAGGAAGATAATGAATATGCAAAATATGTTCTAATTAAAAGTTGAGGTGAAGGAAGATAGAATAAATTTCCCTCTATCCTACCCTCACCACCACCATCATTCCACCAAAGAGAGGCCATAGAGCTGAAGTATTTAATAAATGTAGATCGCTTAGGAAAAGACAGTGCTCCATGTGCCCCAATCCAGCATACTCAGTGTCTCTGCAATGGGGCTAAGTCAAAGCCCCAGATTCTTAGTCTACAGGTTCTTAGCTTTTCTTTGCAATTGTTCTTAAACTCATTCCTTTTAAGAACCCCATGGGAGGGATGGCTATCATCTAAGGTAGGAGTTACATTTTCTTGGGACCTCTGGACATATCATTGTACAGCACGCCAGTATACTTCTCCACCCCGATTTTCAAAGCTACCATTGTTTCACCATAATTGTTAGCAGATTCATTTATCAAATTAAGTAAGAAACTCTAACAGTCATTTCACATGGCTGGACAGAAATCAAGGCCCAGAAGATGGTGGGCTACAAGGAAGGGGTCCCAGGGAAATTCTGCTAAATCCTGATCTCTCATACTGGAGACTGGGAAAGGTTATACAACCTTTGAAAACTTGGTGTTGAGAAAAGTATTCAAAGGAGGCTAAAAGGCAGAACAGATGGGAAGGGCTTGAAACAGATCTGCTTTGCAATTGTGTCTACAGAGTGATGTGTCTCAAACTACCTGTGAGGAAGGCCAGGCATGTTTGGGGTTTGTCTTTGTTAATCTGTTTGTTTTTAGTTTGGGTCCATTGTGAACTGACACATTTATACAACACAAATAAATAGACAATTTAATTAAATCAAAACAAGGGCATACAAAATACACACATCCCATTTTTATTAGATTGAACAAATTATACTTTATTATTAAATACAATGAATGCAGAGCCATGTGAAATGACCGTTAGAGTTTCTAAACTCTGACTCTCAATTTCTGTCCTCATCTTGCCTCAAATCGGTAATAAATGGGTTGCAGACCGGCACAGGTCTCTGGGCTTTGAGTAACTCGGCTCTAGGGGGTGTGGCTCATGAATCAGATGCAGCAGGTGTCTGGGCTGTTGGAGAAAGCCAGCCCTATGGGGAGAACCTCACACGTCATGACCTTTGGATCATCTGGACAACTGTTCTATAAGGGTCTTCTGAAACACAGAAGGGTCAAAAATAACGTCCCTAAGAGCCCCTAAAGAGGACGGCTAAACACAACCCAGCAAAAGAGAACCACAAGGCCAAACGTGTGTAGCCAGTCCAGGGCCTAACATGGCCGTGCACTTGCTCAGCCCGGCACAGCTGCTGCAAAGCCATCCAAAGCAAACACGGCCCTCCCCACGGCAGACTCAACAGAACAAAAACCAATACCCAGAAATAAATCAGATCACCGAGCTCATCGTGTTACACAGTCCGCCATTCTCAAATCCAGGATCCTGCATATAATAACAAATGATACTATTAACCAGCACATCAGTTTTAAGCCAAAAACCAAATAATTCATTACTATAAACCAATACGATTCTCAGAATTTTCCAGGTCAACTACAGGAAGGAGTTATGAGACTGTCTACCCAATTGAACTAAATCTCACCCATGTCTAATTGCAGTGTGCCCGGCCAAATCCTTTTTCCCTTCTGCACGGCCAGCTTGCCTCTTAGAGCATCTGAGCCCCCAGGGATTCCTCAAAGGGAACAGGCATGTGGTCAGGTTGAAAGAAACATAGAGCCTGGGACCAGAACACAAGGGCTTAGGGGCCACCTGCTAGGTCGGTAATCTCAAGCAAGTCCCTGATCTTCAGTTTCTTTATCCATGAAACAAGACTAATGACAGCCACCTCCTGGAAATACAGCTGAAAATGTTTAGCAATTTGTACAAAGCCATGTGAATGTTAGTCCTTGCTACACAGAAATAAGCAAATGATAGATGTTTGTAGCACCCCCACCCCCACCATGAAGCTTTGTCCTTTCCACAGTTTATTTCTTCCTTAGGGCCCAGATCACTTTGACATGACACACGCCATCTTCCTTATCTTCCCGGCATCTCTGGGATATAGTAGAACACTGGGCATCATCCTGTCTTCCTTCCAACTTGAAAGAGTAGCACACGAGGGATGCACCCAAGGCACATCAACGTTGACAGAGATGACTAGAAAATTCACAGGGACTTTTGGGGTGGAACTAACAAGTTTGGTTTATTAAGTTTGTGGCTTTTCTTAACCTGGCTCCTCCTTGTCTTGCCTTCTGTTCTTTCTGCAGGAAGTCTCTGCTCTGCAATGGTTTTGTCCATTCTGTTTAATATGCAGAAAGCTTTTCTGTTGCCTTATCCTTGTAAAATGAATTCTGTCCTCTGGCAGTGTACTTATTAAAATATAAGTTACTTCTGGTCAGGCAGGCTATTTGGTCTAGGTCATAAGATGTGTAGCCTTGGGCTAATTATTTAGCCTCTCTGAGCTTATTTCTTCCATTGTAACATAAATATAATAGTTGTCCTGCCTTCCTCAAAAACATAGACATGAATACATAAACGATGATATAATGAGAAATTTGTAAATAACTTAAGGAATTTTACTTATACATATTATTAAGTTGCAATGTGCAATATATTATTATAATATTATTTATTATTATTCCTACTTTCTTGTCCTAGAAAACAACAATTTGGTAGGAGTCTCTTGCAATCTGCAAAGCTTAATAGCTCTCAATAGTAATTCTCCTTTCTAGAAAAAATAAAAGATAGAATGTATATATTTTTTTAAAAGAGAGAGATCTGTTAATGTAATATAAATTTTAATCAATGTTTCTAGAAAGTGATTGGAGTTCTGAGACCTAACTTATCTGTTTGTACTCAGTGTTTGCACTGTTGATCAGTAGCTGACACAAACAGAATCTTGTAGAATCTTAAGCCTAATACCTTTTGTAGTGAAGGAGAAAGTACTTTAAAAGGCCTTGCAATGCATTGTTATCTGTGCCTGGAAAGAAAGATGAAATGCCATCCTTGATTTTTTTTTAAAGATATTATTATTAAGGCCCTAGATAAACACATGGTCATTTTCAATTAAAAATGAGTAAAAGAGAGACTCAATCAAAAATATGTTGCCAATGTTCCCCTTAATAACATTATGAAATATCCCAAAAACTTTACTAAAATTTAATCAAATTTGGTCAAATTTAGAAGAAATGGGCATGAGTTGGAATAAGCTTGCTGTGAAACATATGTGTTTCTCTGGATGATGTTCAGGCTTTGGTAAGCCCCATTGTGAAACAATCATGATCTGTGCGCAAGGTTTCATGACTCTCTTCATCATAAATCTATGTCCAAATGAAAAATAATGAAAAATGAAATATAATAGGTACTATTTTATGCCAGGAAAAATAGTAAGTATTACTTTAGAGCAATGAACATCTTTGAACTCTGTCTGCAACTTCATTAAGTTCTTACGGTATGGATATTTTTCATTCTTTTACAATTTATAACATGAGTACTCTTATTCAGATATTGGTGACAATTACCTCCAGATATAAGTTCTTTTTTGCACACAAACTTCTCCCCAAAAGTGCTAAAAGCACAGACCTGAAACTACCCAAACACTTTCAAAGTTAGGTGTGAAAAAAATCTCACCTCTAGAACACTTGTGGTGAGAAACTTAAAACTTACAAGAACAAAACTCAGTCTTCAGAATCTTTTTCCTTCCTCAATAGGATCAGAGAGTTTCATCTGGGCTTCTTAAATCTAAGTCATTAAAATGACAAAGTTTTCTTCTTTTTCTCTGTTTCTTCTGATAGCTGGGGCTTATATGATTCCAGTGTGTAAGTATCTCCAGTATCTGCCACATGTGAATATTAAATGAATTTCTACTGATTATATTTTTACACTATAGATGAAAATGATTTTTACAGTCATTCCTATCTTTCTAAACCGCAATATATTATACAATTGTTCATCAGTAAAATTATTACAACTATTAGGATTCTTGTTTTTTAAGCTTCGAAAATAATATAGTGGCTGTCATTGGAAGAATTACATGAAACGATCTGCTTGGATCTTTTATGTGAAGTCTTTTGGTTTATTTCTGCAGGTTTCAATATGAAAATTATTGGAGGGAGAGAAGTGTCACCTCATTCCAGGCCATTTATGGCCTCCATCCAGTATGGTAGACATCACATTTGCGGAGGAGTTCTGATCGACCCACAGTGGGTGCTGACAGCAGCCCACTGCCACCCTCAGTAAGTCCTCCACACTTTTCTTTCCTTCTTTTTTTTTTTCACATTTTTCCACATACTGTTTTTTCTGCAAGTTGGGTAGCAGGAAAGCTCATCGGGAATTCAATCTACTGTTAGCTTCTGTAATCACTGACCAGCAGGTGAGGTTTATTTACCTTCTTGCACATCCATGTTTTCTGCCCTGGATTTTCATTTTCAGAGAGATCTGGACTTCATTTCCCAGGCAAGCCATTAGTCAAGTCCAAGTTCTCTGTATAATGCCAGGGGACACAGCAACAGTAATAATTAAAGCAGCAGCACTTCTGACCTTGTTAGAGCAAGATTTCCTCCTGCTCGTGAGGAAACCAGAGTGCCTGAGCTTGCTGTGTGTCCTTCAGCTTCCCCATTTTACAAATGGGGAATAATCATAATCATACCTGTTTCGTGGGGTTTGAGAATTAAATTGTATCTATTTAGGTATTTTAGCATGTTGACATATTTAGCATGCACAAATTTGTTGCAGCTATTATTAGTAGTTTTGCTTTGTTTTTTTGAGTCAGGGTCTTACTCTGTCACCTAGGCTGGCATGCCGTGGCACAATCCCTGCTCACTGCAGCCTCAACCTCCTGGGCTCAGGTGATCCTTCCACCTTAGTCTCCTGAGTAGCTGGAACTACAGGCATATGCCACCACACCCAGCTGATTTTCTTAATTTTTTTTTATAGAGACGAGGTCTCGAGATGTTGCCCAGGCTGATCTCAAACTCCCGAGCTCAAACAATCCTCCCGCCTCAGCCTCCTAAAGGACTGGGATTGCAGGCGTGAGCCACCGCACTTGGCCTTATTAGTAGTATTATATATAGAAAAAGCCTGCTTTGCCAATGGGTTTCTAGACCCCTTACATTAACTCAAGAAGAATCCCTTAAGCCCAGGAGTTTGAGGCTGCAATGAGCTGTGATTATGCCACTATACTCCAGCCTGGGTAACAGAGTGAAACCCTGTCTCAAAAGAAAATAAAATGAAAAAGAGAAAGAGAGAGAGTTGTTTTTCTGGGATACTTAGGATGAAAGCTCTTCTGAAGATAAAGTACAATCTCCCAAAGTCCATTTCAGCCTGGGATTCTACTACTTCCCGTAGAAAGCACAAAATCTATCTTGGGATGGAATAACCATCACAAGAGGAAAAGCAGTAGAAAATTAATTTGGTATTTGTTGTTTTGTTTGCTTGCTTGGGTTCTTTGGGTTCTGTCTTCTGTTTGTGTGCTTATTTCCTTATGTTTCCTGCCTAAGCAAGCGGAGATGGAGTTTTCACCTTTTCCTACAAACGTTGTAGCATTTCACTTTAGCTTATTCATTATGGTTTGCTCTCTAGGCATCGGCTAAATCTAAACAAAACAACAGAATTGATTTGCTTCTCCCTGCTTTGGGGGTTTTGTCCGATTGCCCCATTTTAATGGAACTGGTTGATCACACATTGGAAGTTTTGAAGCCTGTAAACAGGGAGAACTTTTATTTCTAAAAATCAAGTTGCCAGTTTCTAATTTGCTATGTTTTCTTCATTTGAAAGGGGTTCTTACCCCCATAGAAATCACTTTCTCATCCTCATCACTTTTGTCCTCTCCAGAGCACTTGCCCCCTTGGGACCAGCAAGGCAGAGGGTAACTGTCAATACATGCTTATTCAGTGCAAAATGTACACATCTTCAGATATGCTTATGGTACGCATTTAAACAGACCATAACCTCCCCAGACACAGAGTTTGACTTCTAAATGTTCAACAAATGCTGGATGGAAAGGAGGAACTAAATTGAAGGAGTTTTTTTTCTTTCTTTCCTTTTTATTTATTTATTTATTGTAGAGATGAGGTCTCACCAAGTTGCCCAGGCTGTTCTCGAACCCATGGGCTCAGGCAATGCCCTCACCTCGGTCTCCCAAAATGCTGGGTCCTTTTTTTTTTTTTTGGCTAAGCCTAAAATCTGGTGTAAAGAGAAGTGCTTTACAAACCATAAAGTGCTATAAGAAGGTAAATAATATTATTAAGTTGAATTTTAAATTTTGTCAAGTGGACTTAACTCAGGAGAAGTAGATTCCCAAATTGAGGAAAAGAAATTTTTAAAAAAGACCGGAGAGAGGTCTTAGAACTAAAAAAACAAAACAAGAACTACAAAACTATTGCTAAATATCACTTTAAATGGCTAGAGTATAAAGAACTCCAAAATATGTAGATCAGATTTCCTCTACAGGACACTTGGGTGTAAAAAGTAGGCATATCAATGTTTGGAAAAATATTAAGTTTTATGAAATTCAAAATATTTATGAAATAGTTCAATGGTGGCTTCCCACAAATGTACTTCCCAGTATCCTGTGGGAATATTTTATTCCAGGCCTTTCTCTCAGCAAAACTGTGAAGACAGCCAAATCAGGGGGTGTTCCCTTCTCACCACCCATCCACATGGCTTCTCCCTTGGTATCTTGGTATCTCCCTTTATTAGTTGTCATGTCAAATATAAAAGGAAACTAGTAAAAACTTCCTGTATAATCTTATTTTCAGCATTTTAACTTACCAGAAGCAAAACTCTCCCCAGCTGTCGTCCACTGTCCTCCTGAGTTTCCCCCAAAACCCCCCTCAAAGAGTACTTCCCCCTCCCTCACCTGCCTAGCAAGTTTTATTGCATGGAAACTTCCACAGCCCTTTCATAACAGTTTCACTCCATCTCAAACACTCCAGGCTCCCAAGCAAAATGATTAAACGTTTAGGCTCTGGATTCAAGCCAACTGAGCTTTAATCCTGTCTAGGTTTGCATCCTGGAGCCTTCACTCAATATCTGTAGAATGTTCTCAAGTTTGTTAATTTACTTGAACCTCAAGTCCTCATCTATAAAATAAGGATCATCATAATGCCTAGCTTACAGTGCTGTTTTGAACTTTAAATGAGGGAAAACATGTAAAATGCTTAGCACAAAAAGGTTAACATGATTATTATGATTATCTCTGCCTTCCATGGTAAAACCTGAGGAACTGACCTGATGTCCCCGTTGTATTGATGGGACAGGACCGAGAAAACCTCCCTCTGACAGCCAGGTCCTTCTCCCTCTGAGGCAATAGAAACCTCCAAGAAATAGAGACTCTGCCCCCTTTGCACCAGACCTCAAGGAGTGGGTCTAAGCAGAAACATCACTCAGAGTTATGGCAGGCTGGTAGAGAAAATAAGAGGCTTGAAGGGGATTGGCATGGGCTTAAAGAGGAGTTGAGGAAAGAGTATAGGACTTGGAATCACAAAAACTGAATCTGGACCCAGATTTCCCTACTTATGAGATGTGTCTCCTTGGACCAGTCAGAATATACTACTAGTATATTTACTAGTGAAGAACATACAGCCCATCGGCTTTAACACACTGAGAAAGGTCATGTTAGGATCATCCAAGACAGTGTTTACAGATGTCTTCAGCAGACTTATTGTAAGCAATACTGTGGTTCTGCCCCCTATGTAATTCTGTTCCAAGTAAGTCCACAGAGGACCCAGGAAGCCACATTTTAACACCTCTAGGTGTCTGCTTAAACACTTGGAGAAACACTGTATTGTACAAATGAAAGATCTTGGTATGATCATTACTTCTCTGTGTGAATTCAGATCTAGATTTAGCTAAGAAGGTGGGATCCTAGAACTCAGGTAAATCCAGAAATTACATGGGCAGCAAGATTGACCTTGGTAGCACAAATGACAGTTGAAAGGTATCTAGAAATTAAAAGTTCAGAAAACAGAACAGTGTGAGTTGTTTTTTAGTATTAATGTGTCCCAGTGGAGATGCAAATAGCCAGACTATTTCAAAGGCACTAACTAGTCAAAGAATTTAGTAAAAGATGAAAGAAAACCAGAATTCTTTCAACACTACTCCCTTAGTCAAAATTCACCTTCCACATCCCACAGTCTTCTTTGTGTGAGTTGTTTATGCCCATATCCACTTTTCTGTTAGAGCTGTAATCCTGGAGATTTTATATCATCCTTCTCCTACAAAGCTTTGGGTTTAGTGGGTATGTTCAATTTGAATTTGAATCGATCACAGGAAATCCAATCCATATCCTATGAGAAGTTTCAACCCCATCCTGATTTTGCAATAGTCAGACTTTTCAACAAACAGAGCTAGAATTCTCAAAATAAACTCTTTCGGTAGAAACCAAAAAGTGGTCATTCCAGGCAGTCACAGCTCTGCCATGGGTAAGCTCATCCCATCAAAGTCATGTGCTCATTCTTCTAAAACAATAATTTCTTCCTTTTCTATAAACTTCTGTGCTTTTTATAATTTTTTATTTATCTTTATTAATCTATATGCATGAGTATGTGTGTTTTTACTACAAATCTGTCTTCATCCATTTTTTTCAAGTAGCAAAGAAATCATCATATTTAAACAAATAAATAAAATTATTGTTATGGCCTCTCTTGTTCCAAAGAAAGGATTTGAGGTGGCTTCCACAAAGACATGTATACAAATGCCTCCAGGATGTTGCCAAGACCTCAAAAAAGATTTCTACTTTCATCACTGGTTATAAATGTAATTTTATCCAATATATAGTAAATCAGATCAATTGTGGCACTATTGAAACACTGGTATTAGAACTGCGTATGACTAGAGATTTTTAAAACAGAAAAACCTGTGTTTCTTTGCCTGACTCACCCATTTGTACCCTATAAATCTCCACAATGAAATGACTACTAACCTTAAAGTATCTTCATTTCAAATCAGCAATTTTTTTTCACCTTGAGGAAAGTTTTCCTTTCATATCCAAGCCTTCTTTCTTATTGAGGAGACAGGACATATGAGCATATCTGACAGTCATGTGATGGGCCTTACTTCCCCGTGTTGCCCTGACATGAGGTCTAGACATACGGACGAGCAAGTACACAGAGGAGTCTTTACCTCAATTATTAAAATGCTTAGTGAATGTTAGCTAAGGAGATGAATGATAGTGGTAGATGAATAACAATATAAACGCCCCTTATGACACTGAACTATGAATTTTAAAATGGTTAAATGTTGTTATATATATTTTACCACAATATAAAAAAACCCTTAATGGTAGTTGCTATAAATCTCCACCTACAAACTCAGGAAATAGAATCGTCTCTATTTTTATATAAATAAACACGATTTTGCTGTAAACTTGATCTAAATCAGTTGAGATTTCGCCCTCTTTTTCCCACAGTTGGGTACAAGTTCTGATATTCTTTTGTAATGCCAGGGAATTGGGTTGGGGTGGGATTAAGGGCAAATCGTTTGGCCCTTGATACTAATTCATGCTGGGGTCCACTGAGACCTTTGTCACTCTCCCTCATCTTAAGCAGGTTACCTTGGAGATAGTCCTTGTTTCTGTATGTACATGACCCTCTCCGCCATCTCCACTTTCCACTGGGGGGTTTGGAAAGCATTCTGTTACTTTCATTCTTTTTGCTTTTTTAGGGTTGTCAAAGGCCAGTCTCCCACAGTGGTTTTAGGAGCACACTCTCTCTCAAAGAATGAGGCCTCTAAACAAATATTTAAGATTAAAAAATTCATACCATTCTCGAAATTTACATCAGACCCTCAGTCGAATGATATCATGCTTGTTAAGGTAGGTAGCATTTTCTACCTTCAATTTTGCCAATATTCTTATACAGCTTGGCTCAATATTCAACAAATATTTAGTTAAGTCATCTATACAAAAGCATTTTGTTAGCACCCTCCCCAAGTGATTGTGACATATTCTATAAGGTTCCATGTTACTCCACATACTGCCTTGAAAGAAACAAGAATTTATCACAAATGCTTCAAAGAAAAGCAACTCATACATATGCAGCAGGGAAACATCTCAACCGACCCAAAGATCCACACTGAAAGCTTTTTTCCCAAATGCTTTTCTCATTAGCAAGTGAAAAATACAACAGTTATTTATACAGCAGAGCCAACCAAGTGACTTTAAGGACTCCGAAGTGAGTTACAACTTAGTCTAGACCATACTTAGCTTAGTCCAAACTCAGTCTAGACCGTCTCAAGAGTCCTATCCAGCAGGAAGCAGCCCAGCCCTCAAAGTCATGACCTATGGATGTTATTCCACAGAAAACCATCCAATACAGGGCAAAGGCCAGTCTGCTTGAGACTGGGCGAAATTCCTGCTCTGTATAAGCTCCCTCCCCAAGCTTCAGTGAGCTCCTCAGGGAATGAAGAGTGTATTCAGAAAAGCAGCAACCACAAATGCAGCTGCAGCCTACCACCAAAGTAGATTCAAGAAAAAGGACGCCCTCCTAAGACACAGGGACCACACATATAATGCACAAGCTAACAGCAGACTGCCACTGGGAAAGAATGATCATTTACTCTTTTTTCAATCTGTCAGCTTCATACGGCCGCAGAACTCAACAAGCACGTCCAGGTACTGCACCCCAGATCCAAAAACTATCTTAGATCTGGAGCCAAATGCCAGGTTACTGGCTGGGGAGCCACCAGCCCAAATTTTTTAAGCCCCTCTGACACCCTGCAAGAAGTCACTGTTACTGTCTTAAGTCGAAAACTGTGCAACAGCAAAAGTTATTACAACCACAACCCTCTTATCACCAAAAACATGGTATGTGCAGGAGACGCCAGAGGCCAGAAGGATTCCTGCAAGGTAAGAGTCTCTCATTTAAACAGGCATCTCTGGGAGCTGTGCTGAGGCCAAGGTGCCATTGCTCACTGACACCGTGGAGGTGGGACATGGAGAATGGGGAAACTGCAATTCTAAAAGTTTTCTCTCCATTCCCACACAGCATTCTCTATTCTTTTTCATCTACCAATGTGAATGTGTTGTAAAGACTTCCCTAGTGTTTAACAAGCACTCACTAAGTGTTTACTTACAATAGGATAATAGACAATATCTGAAAGCTTTTATAGGCTTCCTATGAGAGGTGTTAATCATCCTTAGAAAGTCTGACAACCCTGAAGCCACTAGTGGTGATTAGAAGATAACTTATCCAAAGAAGAGTCGCTTTTCAAATTAATTAATTAATAAGAAGGTCTTGCCAGGCGTGGTAGCTCACATCTGTAATCCTAGAACCTTGGGAGGTTGAGGCAAGAGGATTGCTGGAGCCTAGGAATTCAAGACCAGCCTAGACAAAATAGTGGGACCTCATCTCTATAAAAGAAATACAAATAAAAAAATTAGCTGAGTGTGGTGGTATGCACCCATAGTCCCAGCTACTCAGAAGACTGAGGCAGAAATATCTCCTGTACCCAGGAACTCAAGGCTGCCGAGAGCTGTGATTGTGCTACTGCATTCCAGCCTGAACAACAGAGTGAGACCCTGACTCAAAAAATAAATAAATAAATAAATAAATAAATAAAAATAAGAAGTTCTATTTAGCAAAAAGCTCAAATAAACAGTATGTGTCTCTCAAATATCTGAAAGGCCATGCCATCCCCTCCATAACTCTTTTGCTTTCCTTGACAGAATTTAGTTACATGTTTTGTTGTTAGAGTGAGTCCTCAAAAATCATTTCATTCAACAAATATTTACTGGTCTATATACATAGCATTATGTTCTTCCATATGGGGATGCAAAAAAAAAAAAAAAAAAGAAGGAAAGAAATAGTAGAGAAGATATGATCCCTGCCATCAAGACACTTATTGCAATACATTATACCTTTCTGTGGGTCTCAATCGCAACTTGATTTTAGGTCATCAAAATGAAATCCATGATTTAAAACCATTCCTTTATTTTAGCAGATTATTTCAAACTTTATGTCTGTCTATTCTTTAATGAATAAAATTCAATAGTCAATGATTACCAAAGGAATGTAAGCACAAATAGAGACAGAACAGAGATATAGACACGGACATAGAGATAGAGGCATAGTCATAATCATAGTCATGGTCAGAGACATGAACAGAGAGAGAGAAACAGACAGACAGAAACATAGTCCTAGACAGAAACAGAGAGAGAGACAACTTATGCTGAGCAAGAGGCAGTGTCAGGCACTCTTCAGGACACAAAGACACCAAGAAGCCAGATAACAATTCTTTAAGTAATCAACAGTTGGTGGTAGAAAAATCTCAACAGCTTCTCACCAAGTCTTTGCCCATTTTCTCCTTTCCAGGGTGACTCAGGGGGGCCCTTGGTCTGTAATGGTGTCTTCCATGCCATAGTCTCTGGAGGTCACGATTGTGGTATTGCCAAGAAGCCTGGAATCTACACCCTATTAACCAAGAAATACCAGATTTGGATCAGAAGCCAGCTTACCCCATCTCATACAAATTAAGATTGGGCATGATTTTCTTGGATTTACCAATTACTTGCTTCTTCTTTCCTAACATGCTCATAGGTCAACTCTATCTTCAGACGGAGTCAGATAAAGCAGAGCTCATATGGGGTCCATTTCTGGTGGGGACTTGTTTTGTTAAGGAATCAAGTTCTTTTTCCCATGTATACTGATGTATTTCTACTGTGCTGATTTTATTCTAAATAAAATTAAAAGACTTTCTGTCTTTTACAAACATGAAGTAATATCTGCCCTATTCCACGCAATCCCCAAAGGAGTTATAGGGTCACTAAGCAAGACTTCAACCAGGTAAATGTCCTGACTTCTGCTGGATCACCCCACATTATTAGATTGCTTTCTTTCTATTGTTGTAAGAACATTTAACATGAAATTTGCCCTTTTAACAAATTTTCAAGTGTACAATACAGTATCGTTAACTCCAGGCATGATTAAGTACAGCAGCTCTCTAGAATTTATTCTTCCTGTGTAACTGGAATTTTATACTAACTAAATAGCCACTCCTCATTTTTCCTACCACACTCCCATACCTTGACAACACCTGTTCTACTCTAAGCTGCTATGAGTTTGGTTCTCCTAAGTTGTATTTTTATAAATAATAAACAGTAAAGATAAACATTCCGATCAAAGAAAAGTCATTAAGATTATATAAATATTTCATCAATATTTATTGTTGATTTAAGTCATATTTTGTTTCAGAAAGGATTTAAAGTCATGTAGAAAAATACCTGCAATAAAATAAAATACATAATTAAAAATAAATTGGTGAAGATATTGGGACAAAGGGGGAAGGAGAGTGAGAAAGAGAAGATGAAGGCAGGAGTGCTCACACAGCACTCAGAATGTCACAAGTTGCTTTCTATACATTTGCTAGAAGGATTCATATGTGGCTCTATGTTCTGGACAATGCGGGAAAAAAAACAATCAATACAATCAGTTCTACGAATGACAGTATCCAGGAAGTAAAAATAAATTGTTTGCCCAGAAGTGGGACCACTGGTGCTGGGAATGAGACTAGAGAGAACTTTCTCCCATGGTCCTCTTAAGAAAGACACTGTGCATGTTTCTCATTTCTCCACCAACTACACTCGGTTCCCCTGAGATCATTTATAATACAAATTGCCTTGACCTCTTGCCTAGAAATTCAGATTGAATCGACTTGAAGTGAGCCCGAAAATCTGCACTGATCCAAAGCAATTCAGCTGATTCTGATAAATGGGCAAATCTGAAAGCCATTACTAATAAACGTACTTAATAATAACATCTTATTGGCTGGGTGCAGTGGCTCAAGCCTGTGATCCCAGCACTTTGGGAGGCCGAGGTGAGGGAATTGCCTGAACGCACAGGTTCAAGAACAGCCTGGGCAACTTGGTGAGACCTCATCTCTGCAATAAATCAAAAAATTAGCCAGGCGTGGTAGCTTTCACCTGTAGTTCCGGCTACTTGGAAGGCTGAGGTGGAAGGATTGCCTGAGCCCAGCAGGTCAACACTGGGGTGGTCATGGGCGTGCCACTGCACTCCAGCTTGGGTGATAGAGTGAGACTCCAACTCAAAAAAATTAAAATAAAAATAAATAACATAATAAAGACAATAAGTGTCAAGGGATTGTTTGTTATAAATCTTTTAGTGTGAACTGATGACTAGAGGATCTCAACTGTCTTGGACTGTTGTTATACAATGACTGGAGTAGAAACAATTTTCATTTGGGTGGAGGTGCATGGTGAGGTGTGGGGCGGCTTCTCCTCCAATAGTCAATAGCCAAAAGATTACTCTCTGCCTCTATATTTAATTTTGGTTTGGGGGAATGAATAGTGCCTGTTTTCAGGAAACAGCATCAAGCTCTCTTACAAACATATAGAAATAGATGCTTTGTTTGTTTATTTTTGCCATGGTTCTTAGATATCATAAACCAGTACTCCCCTGCACTATGAATACTTAGAAAAATGGAAGCACTAGGTTTAAAAAGCAACCTAACAAATTATTGAGAATAAAATAGTAAAAGGAAGTTCCTTAAATATTCCATCTTATTTCATCTTGATTCATTAAAAATATACTGGTTATGAAATCCCAGACAATATTTTATGAGAAAAGAAAAAGAAAAAAATTATAGATTTTCTGAACTCCATTTAAAAAAATAATTCTGTGTCTATTTTCCCTAAATTTCAAATCCATGAAACATATCATTATAAGGCTCTTTAACCAAAAGGACTGTTGCGATTGCCCCAGATTCCAGTTGATGAGTTATCCTGAAAACTTGTCACTAAAACTTGAGAACTGTGTTTTTATTTTAGACTCCATGCTGTTAACATCCAACAGTCAAACCAGATCAGATTGCCAGGGAGGAAGCTTTTTTCAACAGCTATGGCAAACCTGATGACTCTGAAATTGGAAGATAAACAGTTTACTTTGACAAGTAACTGATGATGAAGCCCACAATTGAAATGCATTCCTCATCTTTTCAAGGAAGCAGTATTTTATTAAGTATACCAATATCTCCCCAGCATAGCCTAAAAGAATATAGCATTTTAATTTGTAAGTTCTGTCCCTGAGAGCTTATTTGATTCTATCTGTGGCTTCAAAATGAAATTAAGAGTCAAGCTGAAGCAAATACCCAGATTTTAAAATAACTCAAAGGTTTTAGGGGAAAATGATTTAATGTTGCCTTTCTAAGTCATTCCACCTTCTCCCTTCTTTGTGGCCATGGGCAGAGTACATTTGCTTTCCCCACAGATATAAAAGAAGGCTTTGTGCTTTATTTTGTGTCCATTCTGTTATAATAGAAAGTGACAGCACTAAGAACAATTAAGTAAGAATATAATGCATGAAATAAATCAATATTGATTCAGAAAACAATTAAGCCTGTCTAGAATTAGGTAGCAGAATTAGTCTTACCTTCTGACTCTCACAGTTTTTGCACATAATAATTTCCAGCTCACTCTAAAATGATAAGAAGAGCAGTGTTTTGAGTTTGATTGTTTTTAGAAAAACCATCTGATTAAAGGAGGATGCTTTTGGTCAATCAAGGAAGCTCTTCCTTAACTAAGCTCTCATTTTGGGAAAGAGCATTGTTATGGACTGATTCGTGTCTTCTCCAAATTCATACGCTGTAGACCCAACCTTCAGTGTGACTATATTTGGAGGTGGGCCCTACAAGGAGATAGTTAAGGTAAAATAAAGTCCTAAATGTAGAACCCTGATCTGATGAGATCCGATGTCCTTACAGAAAAAAGATACCAGAGAGCTCAATCTTTCTCTCTCTACTATATGTAGACACGATGAGAATATAGACATCTCTAAGCCAGAAAACAGGCCCTCCCAGAAAACGAACTGGCCAGTACCATGATCTTGGACTCTGCTGCCTCAAGAACTGTGAGAAATAAACTTGATTGTTTAAGCCACCCACTCTGCAGTATTTTGTTATAGCAGCTTAAGCTGACTAAACCAGACACATGTATGGTGAGGTAGAAAGGACACTGTGCTCAACCTGCCCGACGGCAGTATACCCAAATGTCTCAAAAAGTCTGCAGTTTTACAAGATTACTGAGACACACCTGAAAATTATTTGTTTGTTGTCTGATGAGTTATTTGAGTACCAAGTACATCCTGTCTGAACAGTTGGGTTCCTTATGCCTTAAATGATTCAGCCCTGCTTTTATGCTTTCACACATTGACTTCCTGTTGACAAACGTTTGATTTCTTCAGTCTTTTCACTGAGTCATATGAGTTGACTCTGAATTGACAAACTCTTCTCATCACCTCTTATAGTCCATCATGAAACAATTACATTCTTTTTCTGTACACATTAACCATAAATGTCTGTGTAACAGCCTATTAAAGTCAGCATATGGGGTTTCCACTGAGGCTTCTCCTGAAAACTTAGAAATAAATAGAATAAAATTGCTCTCTGGGAGATAAAATTTAAACTTAATACATACTGGGTCTGAGCAGAGATACATAAAATCACTCTGAAGAGACATGGATGTTCCCAAACCTGCAAAACTAACTTGGGTTAGCAGGGACTACTTGAAGTTTAGCAGAGACTACTGGTTCGCTACACAACGATCGTCTCCTGTCTACGGCCACACCACTTTGAGCATGCCTGATCTTGTCCATCAACAGTCATCTCCTCTTTTTCCCTGGTTAAAAAAAAAAAACTCTCATATTATTTGGGACCACAAACGTGCACAGCCAAAAGATAGTATCTTCTAGCCTTTTTCATTGCCAGTAGTGGTCAATGAGAAATAAGTGAAAGTTATTGGCTGAAGCCTTCTAGGAAGTTTTTATAAAGAGAGACAATTCAGCAGAAAGGAATGCCCTTTTCCCTTTTCTCCTTCCTATTGCCTGAACTGCAGATGTGATGCTTAGAGCGTCAACAACAATACTGAACCATGAGACAAACTTAAACTGAAGCCAATTGTTAGTGATAGTGAAGCAGAAAGAAGGAGCTGATGACCAAGGAACTTCCATGCCAATCCTGTACTCTTTACCTGAGAACATTTTACACAAAAGAAAAAGAAACCAGGGATGGTGGCTCATGCTTGTAATTCCAGCACTTTAGAAGACCGAGGCAAGAGGATTTCCTGAGCCTAGGAGTCCGAGACCAGCCTGGTTGACGTAGTAAGACCTCATCTCTACATAAATAAAAAAATTAGCTGTGCATGGCAGTGCACAACTGTAGTCCCAGTTACTTGGAAGGCTGAAGAGGAAGAGCACCTGAGCCCAGCAGGTTAAGGCTACAGTAGCCATGATTTTGTCACTTCACTACAGCCTGGGTAACATAGTGAAATATTGACTCAAAAAAAAAAAGATTTAATCTACTATTACTTGGAGTGTTCTGTTACATACATCCCCACCTAATCCTAATAATAAAATTGGAAACCTAAAATTTTGGTCCCTGAGGTTGATCCCTTGTGTCTTAACTCATTCAGCTCTACTTTTATGCTTTCACACGTTGACTTCCTGTTAACAAATGTTGATTTCTTCAGTCTTTTCACTGAGTCATATTGATTGACTCTGTGCTCCAAACAATGACAAGCATGTAGTTTTAGGGCCCTCTCAAATCCTAAATGGCTTTAGCTTTCTGCCTTGCCTTATTCATGCAAGAAATGATTCAGAAAAAGTATCATTAAAATGTTATAATCAGCCGGGCTCGGTGGCTCAGCCTGTAATCCCACGCTTTGGGAGGCTGAGGTGAGTGGATTGCCTGAGCTCGCGGGTTCGAGACCCGCCTGGGCAACTTGGCGAGACCTCATCTCTACAATAAATTAAAAAATCAGCCGGGCATGGTAGCGCGCGCCTGTAATTCCGGCTACTCGGAAGGCTGAGGCGGAAGGATCGCCGGAGCCCAGCAGGTCGAGGCTGCAGTGGCCGCTCCCGGCCACTGCACTCCAGTCTGGGTGACAAAGTGAGACTCCCACTCAAAAAAAAAAAAGTTATAATCAATAAACCATTTCCCCTCAGTGTTCCATCTATGACTTACATGGAGAAAATGCCCTGAGAAAATATTTTTATCTTAAAGATATTTTGATCTTAACCACATATGGCAAACATTTTTGTTCCTATTATAAAAAAACAATATATAGCACTCAGTAGTTTGTAAGGCTATTTTCTCCTTGTATATATTTTATAAGTGGACCTTGTAGAACCGGGTTGTTTTAGAAGTTTCATGAAAATAATGTTTTCTAGTTTTGAGGTTATTATTTGTTTTATTATTTTGCAATCTTTTAAAATAATATAGCAGTTTTTTTCATTAAAACTACAAAAACAACTCTATTGTAAGAAGTTGAATGCAGTAATACCTTGAATATTAGCAGTGTTGTACAAAATCAATGTGGTCCCACATGTGGTCAGACCAATCAACAGCACAAAAGAAGACCATGTTAACAACCAATCCAAATAGACTCCAGAATCTCCACCACTCAGCATGCAGAAAGATAGCTTCATTCATTCATTCACTCACTCACTCAACAAACACCTGTCAAGCATTTCCATTTGTACTGGAGGGACTAAGAAGAAAAAACACCATTCCTGCTCTGCAGGAACTCATAGACTATATATGGCCCTGCTTGCCTATAAATAAGTAAACATGCTATGCATTAAAATTGGTGACAATGGAGACATGAAAATTGTTATAATGTAGACATGTACATAGGAGAGAAAGCTCATGCAAGCATATGCTTCCCAGAATTCCTAGAGAGCAAACAATTTGCTCTACCAGGCTGGGCCTGTGCAGAGGAGGCCTGATACAATTGTTTCCAAAAGTGAAGAAAGGGGAAGACTTGGATCACCGGATTTGTACTACCCACCTCCCACCAGATAAAAGGAAACAATAGCTACAGCAACCGCTGTAGTAAAACCATATCAGTAAAGGTGAGCACATTTACCTTTTTTGAGAACTCAGCTCTCTCCCCCACCTCTACAGAGGAGGAAATGACATTGAAGATTAAGTGCTGTGAGAAGCAGAAATGTCTCAGGAGGAACTGTTCCATGCCCCTCAACGAGAGATGACTCAGCTTTTTCCATGAATCGAGAATGATTATTCATGTGACCTCTTAGAAGCTTTGGGGACTGAGGTTCAGAAGAAAAATTTGTGAACCCCACAACTTGGCACGGGAACTCTAGAATACACTCATTCCAAATTTTGCCTTACCTGCAACCTCTGTTCTCTTCATCATAAAACAAACAAACAAAAAGCAACTCAGCAATATTAAAACAGAAGAAAGCTGCTGTCTTGGTTTCCATGGGTCACTATCCTGCCTTTCCAAACAGAGCTGGAGCTGTGGAGTCTCCCACTTCATGGTGTGATCTAATCACAGTCATCTGCACAGACTATAGGTTTGGGTTTGTCAGACTCAATTACATTTACACACAAGGCCTCTGTTCTGTTTCCAAGTTTTCTCACTCCAGATTAACTGTTTGAGTTGTAATTAGGAAAAACATGTTTCAAAACACAGGTATATTAAGAGTGCAATGGTGTTTACAACTAATTGATCACAACCAGTTACAGACTTCTTTGTTCCTTCTCCACTCCCACTGCTTTACTTGACTCACCTTAAAAATTTTAGATAGAAATAGTATAATCATAGAAACATTACAAGAATTTATGCTGTAGAATTCACCAACCTAAAAGCTCCATGAGAGCTGGAACCCAAATCTGGCTTTTTGGTTCTGTTTGTTGTTGTTTAGTCAGGATCTTACTCTGTTGTTCAGGCTGGAGTGCAGTGGCACGATCATGACTCACTGCAACCTTGACCTCCTGGTATCAGGCTATCCTTCTGCCTCAGCCTCCTGAGTAGCCAGGTCTAGAGGCACATGACACCATGCCTGGCTGTTTTTTTTTTTTTTTTTTTTTTGCAGAGACAAGTTCTTACTATGTTGCCGTGACTGGTCTCAAATTTCTGGGCTCAAGCAATCCTCCTGCCTCAACCTCCCAAAGTGCTGGGAATAAAGGCGTAAGTCACCATGCCCAGCCCCGTATCTGTTTTGATTGCCACTGTATAGCCAGAACTTAGCATAGGACCTCACCTGCAGTGACTACTTAATAAATATTTGTAAATGAATAGATGAGTGGGTGGATGGGTGGATGAATGAAAAAACTTATTATATTGATGAATGATTAAGTGAATTAATGATGAATTTTAAACTCTCTACTTCTGAAACCATTTAAGAATAGATATAATAAGTATATGCTTGAAATCATCTTTAAAAGTCCTTCAGAAAGGCAAGGGGTTGTATTGGGCATAAAGTAAGTGACCTAGAAAGACTTATGATTATTAGATAATGTTTGGAGCTCCATGGTGGAAAAAGAGCATTATATAAACATTGAGTATTATTTATTTGAAGATTTCAACAAGCCATCCTTTAGATAAGATTTAGTAAGTATTGCCATTGCTTTCTAAGGAGGAATAAAAAGGGTTATAAAAATAATTAGCATGTCTGGTCTGAAAGAGATTACTTTCAAAGTTACTTGTTTTGGCCTTGTCACCATTGTCTAGATACTACAATAGTTTAGTCAGCTTTTAGCAACATTGAACTTTAAGCTATAAGTTACCTCATTAATTTTCCTAGAATGCTTGTTCGCTTCAGTTCATTGCATACCTAATGATTTAGAAATGCTAGTTTCCAACTCTGTATAAAACTATACTTTTGAAGGAATTTGATGAACTTGAGGTGGTTATTTATACTACCATCATAGTCAGTAAGTCTGAGGACCTACAAATCTTGTAGATGGTGGTATTGATACAAAAAAAAGTCAGATAACTAACCTCTAGCCCAAATTTGAGTGAGTTCTCCAGTTTTGCTTAGGAATTGGTGACCAAAGGAGATTGAAGTCTTAAATCTGTAGAGAAAGGATGTTTTGACAACTTTTCTCCCTTCCCAAGTGTCATTCTATATGACATTGGTAATGATTAACTCTGAATATCCTATTCCTTACTTACCTAGGAGATTGCCATATAAATATTTGAAGATAAGAAGGTGTATTCCCCACATTGCAGTGGTAGCTAAATAGTCCCTAAGACAGAAAAATAATATCATAAAAATAATCCCTAAATTGTGAGATTGGGGTTATGATTGGAGATGTGTGAGATAGAGAGAAGTAGAAAGGACACGAAGCATAGGAGACCCCAACCAAATATTTGAGGTATAGTATCTTGATTTGGGGTCCTCCAAAAGCAGATCCTGAGGCACAGATGTGAGTGCAAGTATAGTTTAGTTACCAGGAATCTGATAAAGGGTAAGGAAGTAAGAAGGAAGAGGGTTAAAAGCCAATCAAGGGTACATCTTCATGCCATACCACTATGAGCAATAGGAGCTCAATTCCACTGGGGAACTCAGAGACAATGCAGAACACACCTCAGAGGTATTCCAACGAATGGCCTAGGAAGCTGGGACATAGAGCCACCAACACCCCACCATCATTGTCTGAGAGCCACTCCAGTATCATTAACTTTCCTTCACTTCCAGCTGGTACTACTCATGGGTTGAATGTACTCCCACAGCCAGGGGTGGGAGGAACTCTCAGAGTTACAAGTTTTTTTTAACCAGCAATTTGTGCTGTGTAGAGATGAATGCCAAGGGGACATGGGTGCCAATAGTGTCTGCCTCGACTGCTTTGAGTACTCACCACTTCCTACCAGAAGGGCTTGGCTATAACTATCTCTCTCAGATGATAAATGGACTAACAACGAGATGTGAATGACTTGCATGATTTTATTTGCTACTTCTAGATAACGCCTTTGATTGTAACAGTTAAATCCAGGCTGAGACTTTCAGGAAGCAACTCTGGAAAGGAGATTTTTAATACCCTGAAATCATATCCCACAAGTAGGTTCAGCAAGTAGGCCCTATTTGAAATTCTAAGATACCAGTCTCACACGCAAGTCCCATTGGTCATGCCCCATGATGCTGCTTTCATCCAATTTCCCCTCTGAAGACACAGACAATATTTACTGCATGGTGACAGATATTGGATTAAGAATTTTATTTATTGACCTGGCATGGTGGTTACACCTGTAATTCTAGCACTTTGGGAGGCTGAGAGAGGAAAACCACTTAAGCCCAGGAGTTTGAGACCAGCCTGGGCAACATAGTGAGACTTCATTTCTACAAAGAAAAAAAATCAAAAAATTCACTGAGCGTGGTGGCTCATGCCTGTATTTCCAGCCACTTAGGAGGCTAAGGCGAAAAGATCACCTGAGACCAGGAGTTCGAGGCTGTGGTGAGCCATGGTTGTGCCCCTAGCACTCCAGCCAGGGTGAAAGAATGAGATTCCAACTCAAAAAAAAAAAAAGAATGTTACTTATTATCTCATTAAATCCTCATTATGAGGCCATGATGTATGTGTTACTGTCATCCTCACTGTCTAGATGAGATAAGAGAGATGCATAACTTGTCCAAGGTGACACAGCAAGTAAGTGGTAGAGCATGGATTCAAACTCAGGTAACCTGACTCTAGAGCTTGCTGGTTCTACATCCTGGGGTTTGGCAAACACAGACTCCTGCAGCCTTCTTCACTGTTAAGCATGAATCACAATTTCCCCCGAGGAGATTCTTTCAGTCAATTACACTATTTTAAAATCACTCCCTAACCCCAACCAACACACACCTCACTGGGCCCTCTCCTCTTGTGATAAGAGGACAGAAGACTGCACTGCAGTAGCATGTTGCTCCAGAGAATTCGTGGGATAGATTATAACAAGTACACACTGCAAGTTAAGGTGCCACCACCCCAGGAACAATATGGAGGAAAATGCACTGAACGGTGCAAATCAGTGAAGTATGAATTCTGGTCCCATCTCTGCCACTAGCTGTGCAACCTTGACCAAGTTCCTTCATTTCTCCAGGCTCCCATTTCTTCATCTGCCACATAAATGGCTTGGGCTAGACAAGATCTAAAGTTCCTAATAGCCTTAAAAATTCATGATCCAGGACTGAAAAATGTTTCTCAATCATTACGCTGCTAGATGAAGGCATTATTTTCTGTTCCTCGTTTTTGAGCAATTGACACAGCTCTGCTATTGGAGTTCCCTCCTGCTCAGATGCCACATCGTTTCCAAGCCACAGCCACAGATGGCTGTTGGATATCGGTGTCAGAGACCAAATGGAAGAAGCAGGGTCCTAAAGCGCAAGTCAGCAACCACACAAGGCTCCTCACCCAAGTCTCAATTTCACAGGTTTGGCAGCCCCCAGTTTTTCTTATATGAGGGGAGCATACGGAAAAAGTGTCTCAGCCAAGTCATTTTTCTTTTCATAATAATATTTGTTGGTATCTAAGGAAACGGGAACCAGATGACAGATCCTAAACAGAGTCAGACCAAGTCTAAGTGAAGTCAGAGTGTAAACCTCATACTAAATAGGTTGCCTCTTTTTGTAACTAACTTCTTATTATAAAAATTGTTAGATAGCCAGGCGTGGTGGCTCACGCCTGTAATCCCAGCACTTTGGGAGGCTGAGGTGGGTGGATTGCTTGAGCCCTGGAGTTCAAGACTTGCCTAGGCAAAACAGCGAGACCCCATCTCTACAAAAAAAATTTAAAAATTAGCTGGCTATGGTGGCACATGCCTGTATCCCAGCTACTTGGGAGGCTGAGGCAGAAGGATCTCCTGAGCCCAGGAGGTCAAGGCTATATGAGCCGGAATGGTGTCACTGCACTCCAGCCTAGATGACAGAGTGAGACTCTCCAACACAAAAAATAAAGATACATTAAATTAAATAATATAAAAACAGTTAAATATATGTAAAACTACGCGACATACTCTATGAGTCCCATGAGCCCATTACCCAGCTCTAACAAGTTGTTTCATCTCTATCCCAGCCAGTCCCCCCAACTCCAGACTATTTTGAAGCAAATCCCCACCATCATATCATGTCACCTGTAAATATTTCAATATGTAGCTCTAAAAGACAAGGACTTGTTTTGTAAGCATAACCATGATAGCGTTTATTGTGGTGTTAAAAAACTTTCCTAAGTAGCATCTTTTTAAAAACAACATTAATTTTTTAATGTCAAACAATATTTAGTCAGTGTCCAAGTTTCCCTGCCCCCTCCTCTCTCTCTCTCCCTCCCACCTTCCCTCCCTCTCTCTCTCTCTCTCCTTTTTAGAGATAGGGTCTCACTCTGTCACCCAGGCTGGAGTGCAGTGGCACAATCATAGCTCACTTGCAGCCTCCATCTCCTGGGCTCAAGTGATCCTCCTGCATTAGTCTCTCAAGTAGCTGGGACTATAGGAGCATGTCACTACCCCCAGCTAATCTCATTTTTAAAACAAGTCATTGATTCAATTCAGTATCCAAATATGGCCCCTATATTGAAATTAATTAATATGTCCCTTAAATCTCTTTGAATATATTGGTTTTTCTGCCACCATCTTTTTTTCCTTGTAATTCAGTTGTTGTAGAAACTGGGTCATTTTCCTGTAGAGGCCATTTTCCCAGAGGGGATTTTGATGATTGCCCTCCATGGTGTCATTTTAAATGGTTCTCTCTCCATTCTATTATCTATAATAGGCAGGGAGATCTAGGAGCTTCATCGACTGAGGTTCAACTTTTGAACAGAGCGTGGTTTGTATTTCTGTTAGGAGTACAGGGATCCCCGCTTGGTTTTTGCTGGCATGGTGAGGAGGAAGCCACACAATTTTTTTGTGGTGTTTGACTGGAGTAGAGTGTTACTGCCTAAGTGGACTGGATAAAGAAATGTGGTACATATACACAATGGAATATAACACAGCCATAAAGTACAAAATCATGCCCTTCACATCAATATGGATGCAGCGGGAGATCATCATACCGAGTGAACTATCACAGAAACCAAGAACTGAATACCACATGTTCTCGCTCATAAATGGGCCATGATTACTGTCACATGCATACAAGTCTGGGATCAGTAGACACTACACCCTGTTAGGGGAGGGAGGGAGGAGGGATGGGGGGGCACACAGCAGTACACTGGGTACCAGGTCCACTATAAAGTAGAGAGAGGGCCCGCTAGAAGTCCAAGCTTCATCACCCGGGCTCAGTGGCTCAGCCTGTAATTTCGCGCTTTGGGAGGCCGAGGTGAGTGGATTGCCTGAGTCTGCAGGTTCGAGACCCGCCTGGGCAACTTGACGAGACCTCATCTCTACAATATCAAAAATTAGCCGGGCGTGGTAGCGCGCGCCTGTAGTTCCAGCTACTTGGAAGGATCGCCGGAGCCCAGTGGGTCGAGGCTGTGGTGGCCGGGAGCGTGCCCCTGCACTCCAGCCTGGGCAAAAGAGTGAGACTCCAACTCAAAAAAAAAAAAAAAAAGTCCAAGCTTCGCCTGCATGCAACCTACTTCTGTAGCAAATCCTCACATGTACCCCATAACTCATTAAATTAAATTAAAAGTTAAATTTTAAAAATTTGTAAAAGTTGTCTGTCTTACTAGGCTACTCCTTTTGGCCCTTTGAGTACAAGGTGCAGGCTTTCGTTGGGGCTTTTTTTTTTTTTTTGGTCTGTGCACATTCCTGTTTCCAGGTGGCTAACTTCTCCAGCAAAAAGTCTGGAATATATGAAACAGAAAGAAAACCTGCAGAACTCACACTGAGTTCCTTAGGCCCCAAGGTTCTATCCAATCTGCCTTCCTCTCTCCAACTTTCAAAGTCTTTTTATGTTTATCTTTATAGAACGTTCAGAGAAGGAATAGGGAAAAGGAAGTCTGCTCCAGAATGAATAAGGACAAGTATATTTTCTCCAAAAGGAACAGGGGAAAGTATATCTACTCCATCTTCCCAGAAGTAGAAGTCTAACATTGCATTTTTAAATCCCTCTTTTCTAACAATGATGTGTTGGGCAATGTTTTATCATTATGACATCGGGTATATCCTCATTCAACTATTTGTTAATTTAGTGAGAATGTATTGAGTTCTTACCACATGCCTAACACCGAATCAGTCCCTGAAGATACAAGGATGAACAAGATCCCACTTTCAGAGTCCAGTGGAGGAGACAACACAAAGTTAGAAAGACCCTAACAGAGATCTGTGCAAAGAGCTGTAGGAAACAGAGGAGAAAACAATTCACTGGGAGTGGCGGAGGTGAGAGTAGAGTATATTTTGCAAAGGCTTCACAGAGGAAGAGATATTTGAACTATATTTGAAAATAGTAGTTGTCCAGTAGATAAGAGAGGAAGTCATTATAAGCAAAATGAACAGCATGAACAAAGGCACAGAGGCATGAAAGAGAAGGGAACAGCAACTCCATGCGAGGGGAGCATGTGATGGGAGAAAAAAGTGATGAGACTAGAGTGTAAAGTGGGTGTGAGACAGATAAGGTCTCTGTCACAAAAGGCAAGAGCCACAGTTTTCCCTAAGCAAAGTTCACGCAGGCTATGCTGCATTGATGGCAAAATACTGTACATTTCCCCTTGGGTTGTAGCAGAAACGAATCTTCTCCCATCCTTGGTTGCTAAGAATTACTCTATCTAGATATCTAAAATAGTTGAATTCACAGAATTAAAGAGAGGAATGGGGGTGCCAGGGAGAGGGGCAAATGGAGATTTATTAATCAACAGGCATAAAGTTTCAATCAAGCGAAATGCGTAAGCTCTAAAGATATGCTGTACAACATGTGCCTGTAGTCAGCAATAATGTACTGCACACTTAACAATTTGTTAAGAGGGTGGATCGCATGTTAAGTGTTCTTGCCACAATAAGATTTTTTAAAAATTACCCTCTTTATCCAGCCAAAGCACGTTTCAGTCAACAGTTTGTCAATTCCAGTTTCCCCAGACATTGCCACAATCATATCCCAAAAAAAGAAAGGACCACAGCATTTCTCTCAACCAATTAGTGGTCCATTTGGGTCTGCCAGCAATTTAAAGCTCCAGAAACAGTTTGCCATGAAGCTTATTTATGTTACTGCTGTCCTGAAAATGAAAATGATAGACTAAAAGAGTGAAAAAGAAAGAAAATAAAGATATTAAGGCTGGAAGGAAGGCCTTAAAAGTCTCCAAACTTAATCATATCACAAGTGGGAGGCCCACATATAAAGGATGTGGGCCTGAAATTGATGGGCTTTGGCCGGAACAGCATGTTCATCTGACAGGCCACAGAAGAAGCAGTTGTAATCAAGGGGAGGATTTAGTCCTCTGCTGTCAACCAACATTGCTGTTGGGAACCCCCTTGGACTGGCTGTCCCCCTACTGTGGGCAGTTTAATGACCCTTTGACCACAAACTCCACTTTTATTATATCTGCTTTACTGCCCATGCTTTGAGTGGGGGAAAAAAAACAAAAATGGGACCTAGAGAATGTTTTCCCAAAGCTGCAGGTTGTACTTCTGACCATAGCCATGTAACACTTGTTGAGTGTCCAAGTAACTTAGAAGACTCAGGAGAAGGAAAGCCTATTGTATTTATCCATATTTTGCCTTATTACATTCTTCCTAGTGCTCCAAGATTCCTTCTTTCATCATTTTCTTTCTGTTTAGAGAACTTCTGTTACCTGTGTTTTTTAGGGTAGATCTGATGACAGCAAACTCTGTTAGTCTTCCTTCATCAAAAAATGAATATTCCTTGATTTCCTCTTTATTCTTGAAAGATATTTTTACAGGAGATAGGATTCTGGGCTGACAGTTTTTTCTTTCAGAACTCGAAAAACGTTGCACACTTACATCTGGCCTCTATGGTTTCTGAAAAGAAATCATCTGTCATCTGAATTATTTCTCCCCTAAAGGTGAGGTGTTATTAAGGAAAAAAATATGTCCGCACTTGGGACAAAGAAATGAAAAGGGCTGCAGTAGCTTGAGGAGTTGGGCATGGGAGAGGTAGGAAGGGTGAGTGAAGAGAGAGACATCCAGAAGCATAGGCGCAGTGGCCTATGGCTGAGCAGAGAGAGGTAGTCCACATCGAAGTGATTGCAAAGGCACAGGTGCAGTGGAAACTGATGAGGCAACACCTGCCAGACCATCCTCCAGAACAACTGGATGGGGGAGAACCCACTGAAAAGAGGGAGTGGGGGTCTTGCTCTCACTGAATAGGGACATTCACACAGCAGCAGATCCTGAGTCTACCTGTTCATGTAATCTCCTTCTTCTACTCAAATAAGTGAGACCTAAGGGCTATTTGGTTCACACTCATGATATCATAAGTAAACAGCTCGGAGATGATCACAGTATTAACAGTCAGTGGTAATAGCCAGTATATAACAGAACTGGCATTTGCACCAAGTTAGACTGCCATCAGAATCTATGTTGTGTTTACTAATGGAGAGCGGAAATTCTGAAAAAATGTGAGGAGGACTAGGCAGATTTAGTCAGACTCTATGAACAATATAGGAAGAAACTTTAGAAAATGGACACTATAATGATGCTATCTAGGGAGAAGACACCAGAAGCCTGCAACTGGAGACCTAGAAGGTTAGGAAAAGCAAAAGTGTTTTTGTCAGGGAGTGATGGACCAGCTAATTGAGATAGAGCTAAGTCCTGTGATTGCAGCATGAAGTCACTTTTGTTGCTTCAAAAATGATGATAATCCATTAGACTGCATCCACTGAATGCACACAGAGTTCAAGATTCCAGAGGAAAAACAGAGAAAATGAAAAGCACACTGTACAGAAAGATTGCTGCTCAGCAGGTGGACCACAAATGTTTTGATGGCAAAGTCTCTCAGCTTAACCTAAGACTGGTGCTGGTTACAGTCTTTGCTCATTCCTGACCACAGCTTCAGTGTAGAGAGGAAACGTCTCTGAATCAGTCAGTCAGTGCCAGGCAGACTATGCCAGTAACCCAGACACAAAACCTCTGAGTATCTTGGTATACTTGGATCCCACTGAATGCTAACGTGCTGCCTGGACCTTCAAGATGAGCCCTAGATTTCACTGAAGGTGAAATGGAAGTGCAAAACCCCTGAAAGTGTGGCAGTCAGTGGTGTGCTGGTAAAATGGTTAACAACAAGCTCTTGGGGGGGGGGGGCAGTGAGAAGCCTTGAATTGTATTGCTTGCTAGTTTCCATTGTGAAAGTGTGAAAGTACTCCCATCATACCAGCTTCAGGCTACCAATGTGACATCACTAAATGTGAAACTGGGAAGAGATAGCTGCACACCATTATGTAGCACAGATATGATAGACATAAATAAGCTCAACAGCATTGATACCGGCAACATGTAATAAAGTATTTAAGAAGTACAGTCGATTCTTGAACAACACAGGGGTTAGGGGCATCAACCCCCACCCCGTGCAATCAAAAATTCATGTATAACTTTTAATTCCCTAAAAGTTAACATACAAATAATAGAGTTGATCAACACATACTTTTGTGTTATACGTATTGTATATAGTATTCTTACAATAAACTAGAGAGAACATCTTTAAGAAAATCATAAGGAAGAGAAAATACATTTGCAGTATTATACTGTATTTATCAATTCTGTAAGTTTGCATCATCTGTTTGCAAGATGGATCCTCTGTCTATAATGACAGCAACCACAGCTACAGATCTCATCTGGTTCATACCAAGCAATTCAATTTACTGAGGAGACAACTTTTCATGTGGACATGATGTGTCACGCATTTTGAGTAAATACCTGCAACACTTGAGCTCACCACGGTAGAAACAGGAGGTCCCTGCAGAATTATTACAGTAGTAAAGTACTACAGTTAACTTTATGCAGTTATGATTTAATACTGCATCTTTACAAATGTTTGCATTTCTCTCAACTGTGAATGGAGCCATGTATAGTGTGTAAGTACCTGTGTGCATAGGTTTTCATAAATTTTAACTTTTTATAGTAGATTTATGTATCTTTAATCATAGAAAATTATAAAATAGACTAATATGTACATATATTTTATGCATTCATTACATACTTAACGTTTTCTTAATTTTTTTGTATATTTCTAGGCTATGCAGTTTATCCACAAAGTGGACCCATGCAATTCAAATACATATTATTCAAGGGTCAACTGTAACAAGTTTTGAGGATTTTTTCTTTTTACTTTAACTTTATTATAAAGATATGGGGTACAAGTCAGGATTAGGTACATAAGTAATATATGCATAGGTGAAGTTTGGGCCTCCATCTAATCCTCATGTCCCCTGGCTTAGGACTAGGTATGCTTTGTGTTACTATGTACCCCTCCTCCGCCCTCCCCTGACAGTGTCCTGCAACTGGCGATCCCTATCTTGTGTTATCGTGATTAATGTTCAGGTCCCACTTATGAGTGAGAACATGTGGTAGCCAGTTCTTTGTTTCTGTGATAGATCACTAAGAATGATTGTCTCCAACTCCAGAGGATTTTTAAAAAATCTTTGTTTTCATATGATTGAGTTACTTATAGATGTATCTAACTTAATTTTTCATATTGGCTATGTTTAACAATTGACTTTCAAAATTCCTGAAAATATAACAGTTGCCTCTTGTGAGCTAGTACACAACAGAGTCAGAGTTTTACTTTATGAAGAAATATTACTGAAAGGTAAACCAGCAAAGGGATAGACTCCTTACACAGGGACAGATCATCCAAAGAGGTAACAGAAAAAAGCAAGGAGGTTTTAAAGCAGTCCCAGAGGACTTTTTTCACTTAAAACATGATGGCAAAGGTTTGCAAATTTTTATGAAAATTTACTGTATTCGTTTACTCAATGTTAATGATTCGCTGGATTGCAAATTATCTTGTCTGCTGAGTCTTCTGCAGAATAAATCAAAGGCCCAACCCAGCCTTCTACCTGCTTCCATTATAATAAAATATAATGCGTACATCTTTATAGGTTTTATCTGTCTTAAAAGTAAATTTAGTGGGGAACAATGGGTGGATGGGGAAGACTGAAGATCAAGAAAATAAGCTGGTGGTTTAGTACCACTTCACTCTGAAATTCCATACTAAATATAATACCGCTCCCAAAGATCAAAGAGGCAAATGGGCAGGTGGAAACCAGCAGGAGGCACTTGAGCATTAAAGATCAAAGATGCAGATGATCTCTGCTCTTGAAGATTTTTGTTCTTCATTGTATCCCCAGTGCCCAACCAGCATTCAGCATGTGCCCAATAGATATCAAGTGCTTATTCATTGACCACTGGTTCTCCCAACTCTCAGAAGCAAGTTAAAAGCCCTCTAACACAGCAAGGCCTACCTAAAAAAGGAATTGCTAAACAACATGAATTTACCCTGTGGGATAACTCAGCTCCCAGCTACAGCGATGGTTCCCACCAGTTCAGAGTTCTAAGGAAGAGTTTCTTAAGAATGTTTGTCCTCTGAATTGTACCCCACATATTTAAAACATTTTTTTAAAAAGAATGTTCATTCTATTGGAAGGTTTACAGGGAGTTTTTTAACTGTACACCTCACTTCCAAACAGCCATAAATCATTAAGGTAAATCAGTTGGCTACCATCTATCTTGTGACCGCTTTTCCTTAGAATGAGAGTGGCTTCAACAGCAATGAGTTTCGTTTTTCTGAGGAAATCTTCAGTTGGCTTACAGGATTGTTGGTCACCAGCTGAGTCTAGCCAGTGCCTGGTCCTAAAGGTTTAAGGAAAATTGTATTTTCTCAACAGAAGTTGCCTTTTCAGAGTCTAACTTTTCTCTTTTGGCAAGATCTACTTCCTTAAGCTCCCAGCGATAAATTTCATCTGATTTAAACGTTTTCAGTGAATCTTCTGTGAAACATTTAGATGGTCAACAAAACCAAAAAGTCAACAATAACTTGCCCACATACTTTTTCATGTTCGACGCAAATCCTCACTTAAGAGATACAGATTACACAACTTATGGCAAGTCATGTTCTCACAGAAGCAGAAGTAACTTGTTTAGGGATCTTTATACTGTCTTCCTTCTAGACATTAATGAAAGTAATATGTGAGAACAGGAGATTCAGGGGGAAAAAACAGTCTACCACAAGAAAACAAAAAATATTGCCCACTACAAGGGCATAGATTTGATTGGGTGAGATTTCCTGAAATTTCACAAATGAGACTACTTAGTACAAAAGGAAAAGGCAAAAAATATTTCTCTGCATATGTAAAGCTAAGATAGTAGAACTTCAAACCCTATTTACCTTTTGAGATTAGGCATAGCCGGGAGCAATGATATACCCGGGGCAAGCAAGAAGCCATCTTTCAACAGTGAGACACTGTATGAGCCAAAAACATGCTATGTAACCCGAACAATCTGGGAAGGACTCGGGTTGAACTTGAAGGATAACAGAGACATGACGCTTTCCAGTGCTGTATACTGCAGGATGATCAAAATGCTGATATGCTCAAAGAAACTAATTTCTATTACATGTGGAAATAATTTCACAAGGAAAACGCACATAGAATACCTCCACGGGGGAATGTAACAACAAAGTCCACTTAGTCATTGTTGTAATGACTAGGGTTGGGACCCTTCAAAAAGCAAATACCAAGACGTGGAAGTGACTGCAAATAGTTTCATTGGCAGATGATCCCAAGAAGAACTAGCAGAAAGTTAGGAAAATGAGACAGGGAAGGAAAGGAAGTCAGTGAAGGATGCATGTTTGAGCAGACTATCACTGTGGGTCACTAGGGCTCAGTTCCCACTGGGGACCTCTGGGAGACAGTATAGAACACATCTTAGAGTTAGACCAACCAAGGAGTGAAGCCCTAGCCTATTTGTCCACTAACTCTCATCAGCCAATGGTTGAGGGAGGCTTCCAGAGGGTGTTAATTCCCAGCACTTTAAGACTGCCCTGTGCATGAGCTATGAGGGCTTCAGCTGCCAGAGAAAGCTCCCAGGCAAAGATTTGCAGGTGCTTAAAGTTGGTTGACTTTAACTGGTTAATGAGCACATAAATGGGAAGTCCTGATGCTGTGTGGTCAGGGCACGAGAGCATCAGGTGAAATAACTATGTGATATCTCTTCACATTACTATGCTATTGGTTTTTTGTTAGCTTTGAGAACAGATTTTAATTGTCCATATTCTAGAAATAAGTCAGTTAGTATGAATCCATGTGAAACTTAGAATAGGTACTTAAGAAAAGAGTTGTATTAAATTGTTATGTAATCAACATTGTGGAAAGCTGAGTACATTGCTATTGTTCAAAAGCTGTTCATTTATGTCACGCTCATTAAGACGACTATAATAAAAAGAAAAAAGTAGCAAGTATTGAAGATGAAGTGGAGAAACTGGAATCTATGTTCGTTGCTTGGGGGAATGTAAAATGGTGCAGCCGCTACAGAAAACAGTATGGCAGTTCAACAAAAATATTTAAATTGAGTTTACTATATAATCTAGCAATTCTACGTCTGGGTATTTACTCAAAAGAATTGAAAGCAGAGACTCAAACAAATATTTGTACACCCATGTTAATAGCAGCATTATTTACAACAACCCAAGTATCCATCAATGCATGAATGGGTAAACAAAATGTAGTGTGTTCATACAATGGAATATTATGACACATTTCTATCACATAGATGAGCCTTGAGGACATTGTGTTATGTGAAATAAGTCAGTCATAAAAGAACAAATACTGGATGACTCTACTTACATGAGGTACCGAGAGTAGTCAAATTCTTAGAAACAGAAAGAAGAAGGATGGTTGCTGGGGGCTGGGAGGGAGGGGAATGGAGAGTTATTGTTTAATGGGTATAAAGTTTCAGTTTGAGAAGATGAAAAATGTTCTGGAGATGGATGGTAGTGATGGTTACACAACAATGTGAATGTACTTACTGCCTTTGCGCTATATACTTAAAATGGGAAATTCCACGTTGTGTGCATCGTGTGTGTGTGTGTGTATGTGTGTGTGTGATTGTAGGAACCACCTCACACCCTAGAACATTTTATTAAGACCTTATTGCTTATGCAGTTAGAGACACTGATTGAGCTGCAGAAGTTTCCTGTACCTGGTCCCAGGTCACTCTGTGTAGAGCTTCCCCAGGTTGTTGGGAGCTAGGAGACTGCTAGGTAGGGGCAGGACCCAGAGTGGGAAGTAAGGTATCTCCCCAGAGCCTTAGAGTGGGCAGTGGACTTCAAGAGGGCCCTTGGGGTGAGCAGAGAGGTCAGGAGTATAGGCTTAAGCCAGAGCCCAGGGGCAGCATTCCCTGAGATGAGTCAAGCCCAGCCCTCTCTGGGGTTTCCAGAACAAAGACTAAGTATGAAAAGCAACACTGTGAAGGGGGCAGGAGGCATTTCCCTAGGCATTGCTCAAACTGGGGAAGATTGGCAGAGTGGCTGGGGTGATGATTGTATAATCTGTGGCAAGTGGACCATCCTGCACAACAAGGAGAAAGGGAGTCACCTTTATGGAAGAGTTATGCACCATGGCTGGCCTGGAACAGCCAGCACCAGTCCTAGGGGCTCTGCTGGGGTAACCAAAGTAGGCAAGGGAAGTCATATATTGCCAACATCCCACATTGAGCAGCTGTGTTCATGCAGGATGAGGTAGGGAACCCCCTGCCCCATCTGGGATGGGGCCATTTCTCAGGCCTAGGGACAGATGCCGCCCTAATTCCCTAGAAGAATTGTGGTGGGTGTGGGTAAGAGTTTCCTTAGCCAAACCCAATCTTCTTGTCTCCTAGGGATTCCTCTTCATCCACCCAGTTCCAGAGACTAATCTGGCTGCTCTCACTTCCCCAGCTTTTCTCATAAGGCAGTTGTTACAGGGCTGCTGAGGGGGAGGGAAAGGGAGGCCTAGGAGGAGTCTCTGATGGTGGCACCCAATCTGCAGGGTCAGAAGTCAGGGTAGATAGAGGTTGTCAGGGACTAGAGGCTGCCATAGTACAGGCACATGGCCAGGTTGACGAGCAATGTGGCCAGGAAGAAGGCAGCTGCGAGCTATACCCACAACGGGGCTGCTGAGAGCACAGCGTTGACCACCAGTGAGCAAGACACAACAAACAGGCATGTGATGATGCTACTGTGCTTCATGACAGCTGACATGAGCAGTTCATTTAGTGCTTGACTCAGCACCATCCTGAGAAACCATCCAGGAGGCCAGGGTTGGGGCTGCCACCAGCATGCAGACCTAGGTTCAGGAACACACCAAAAGTATAGGGAAAGAGGTTCTGGAGTGCCAGGGGCATCCGCTGTCATTTCATGAGCAGCTCTGTGTACACAGACAGCAAGCCTGAGATGAGGCAGTACAGGAGGAGGAGCAGCAGTCCCGGTGGAGTGATATGCAGGGGCACAGGTCTAGCAGCAGCTGCTGCAGGGGCCCAAGAACCCAGGAAGAGTGTTTCCAGGGTCCTGAAGGTCACTGCATAGTAGGCCTCTGTGACCATCAGTAGTAGCAGTGCTAATCCCTGACACACAGAGGCAGAGACTGTTGAACAGAGCTGTGCTTCCAATCTTCAGATTGCTCACCGCTGGGTTCATGTAACACTGATGATAGATCATCAGGTTGTTGTTAGCACCATAGAGCAGGGCTGATAGTGCAAAGGGAGCAGCTTGGCACCAGGGCAGGAACCCCTGGGGCCATGCTTGCCAGACATACCTAGCCCACTAGAAGGGAAAAAGCACACAACAGTAGCTTGGTCAGCTTCGTCAGCAGCACGCTTGAGGAGGGCCAGAAGGGCACTCAGTCGTCCACATGGTAAAGCACCAGCAACGGGGCACGGGCACCATACATGGCAGTGGACAGGAGTAGCATCAGGTTCCAGTGGGCTTGCCTGGGATGATCCAGGCCTGGCATACCCCCATCCTCAACACTCATGCCCACTCCAGACCTGGGTGGCTTATATAGTTAGCAAGGGGGGCAACAAGGATTGTTAACACCTTTGGGATAAATCAAATTATAGAGCCAACTCTGGAGGGAGAAGCCATGGTACATTGCCAGAGAGAATACTAAGGATCAGAGTCAGCTGCAAACTCCACAGTTAGGGTTTGAAGAGGAAGTGACTGGTGGCTCTTGAAACCAGTCTTGAGGCTAGTCCCACGGAGTTAAGGAGGGAAGGAGTCCAGGGTGCAGGCTAACAAGCCATTGCCCACACTCTGCAGGAAGGGAGGCAAGAATGAAGGCAGTAGAAAAGTTTGGGATAGCAAACGGGCAACAGCTGAGGAAGCCAGATAGCGCATCTGTGGTGACCTCCACCTGCAGGTCCTGGCTGCTCATTCTGCCTCCCCTATGACATTCAGAGCCAGTCAGGCTCCTTGCACAGTGACAGCAAATAGTCCCTCAATGTCTTCTCCGCACTGGTCACAGCATATGTCTGAGCTGTGTAAATGCCAGTGCAGGTGTCCACAGCAAAGCCCAATACTGCTGATGCCCTCAGTTTGGCCACAGCATAGCCAGTCAGGAAGCCCTTGAGGAATGGGGAAGACAACAGCAAAGCATCGTGGCCCACACCATTGTTGACTTCATCTTCCATGCATTGCTGCAGGCACTCCAGCTGACTCTTGAGAAAAGCCAGGTCCTTAAGCTTCGGCAGAGAATCCTTGTCATTCGCCATCTTTCCTGCTGAACTTGATGCCCATGTTGTGTGCATCTTACTATAATAAAAAAATCCCGCAAAAACTTAAAAAGCTAAACATAAATGAATGAACTGCTTTTGCATGCAACAAAATGGATGAATTTTTTAAAAAGATATGCATTGATTCCTCAACATCTGCTATGCTATATGCACTTTGTTTCTGGAAAGAGCATCTAGAACCTATGGAAACAGCATTCGTCAGCCTGGGGCTCTCTGATGTTCTTCTCATCCTTACTCTAAACTCATGCCCACCCTAAGTCTTCCTCATGCTCAAATAAAGGTAGGATTAGATCTAAAAATGCAATGGGTTGACCTCAACTTTTTCTCCAAGATACAGTTCACTTCCAGTTGTGTCCCTTGTGTTTGTGAAGAGGGTCCAGGAACCTTCAGTGTCCAGAAAACGTTGGCAGCATGGACTGGCCAGTGATGTGTGTGTTGAGAACCTGTTCACCTTCCCTCTTCAGAAGGGTAGTCAGAATCTGTTCTGGAAGGCATCAAGAAAGGCGGTTCTCAAGTTGGTCTACTGGCAGTCTTCTGTCCTTGGCAGGACTGGAAAGGCTGCAGGAGAGGGATAGCTTTGGTCCCTGGCTCTTTGCTCATTAGTACTAATTGAAGCAAGATTTGAGCTGAATGTTATCTTCCACATAATACTGGATTCTTGAGGTCTGGGGTTGAGTGAGAGGAAAGTCTAGTAATGGAATTCAGTTACCTTGTGTTTCTGCTATATTGCATTGCTTTCTGTGCCCCAAACACGTCCAGCTCCCTTCGTTTGTGTTCATGCCTCCCTTTATCAGGAGGGACTTCTGTCCTCTCTCCAATCTCTGCACATCCAAATCCAATGCCGTTCAGTACTCACGTCAAAGGCCCTCTCTTCCATGATCCCTTACCTAATCCTCACAGTTAAAAGTAATTCATTCTTCCTCCAGAATTCCATAGAACTTTAACAACATCCAGCTTTTAGCATTTACCATTTTCTATCTTGTACGTTTGGTATTGATATGTCTATCTTATCTTCCTTATTAGATTCTAACTTCCTTTAAGACAGGGTTTTTGATTTACCTTAGTGCCCTCTTCAGAAGGGTTGTCAGAATCTGTTCATGAAGGCATTAAAGAAGGCAGTCTCTAGAACAGTACCATCCAATCGAACTTTCTGAGAAGATGAGGCTTGAAGATATTATGTTAAGTGAAATAAGTCCAAAATGCAATACCTTATGGTGCTGCCCAACATGGTAGCCACTAACCATCAGTGGCTAGTGAGCACCTAAAATGTGGCTACTGTGACCAAGAAATTGGACTTTAAGTTTGAAATAATTTAACTTTAATTTTAACAGCTACCTCTGGCTAGCAGCTACCAAATTAGACAGTGCAACTCTAGAACACGATCTCTCCTTCCAGCTCTGACATTCTAGAGCTCTCTAAATAACCCTCTCTCAGCTTCACTCTTCCCACCCCCAGGCCATTGCAATTATAACCTCCCTCCCAATCTCACTAGCCTTCACCATCACACTACACACCCTCTACACATATACACACCAGACATTTGAATTCGAAGGACTAAAGTTAGCTGTCTTCCACAAAACAAACAGTAGGTGTCTCTATTACCCAAGATATCTATATTACAGTTGCGTCAGAAGCTACAGTGAGTAAAGCAGACACTGGCCTAGCCAGTGTGCTGTCACTCAGCTGTTACTAGATCCAGGAATCCAACCACTCTATGGGAAACTCCCCTAAACCAGGCTACTGGGCTATCAGTTTCCCCAAGCGGCAGAAAGACAGCTCACAGGCCCCCAGGTGACTGCCCAATCAGTCACCTTGAGTGGTTCTCTCCCAACCCCTTGGCCCCAGGTTCTCCTCTGGGCTCTGGGATCCTCTCTATACCTCTTCAGAGATTTTTGCCCAAGAAAAAAAAATCACAAAGAAAATGTAGATCAATATACATCTGCCCCAAACTGCATTCTGCAAATTAATTTTGCAAGGTGTTCCCCTAGAGTTACTTCATGTCTGACTATCTTCCTAAGGAGCAGAAACCGTGGCTGCAAAGGAAAATACATGGATTAGGGTGGGGCAGTCCACAGGGCACTGCAAGAGTTGGAGCTAGAATCCAGATTTCCTGCAGTCTACATCCACGGTGTACACAGGCTGACCAGCCTCCTCATTTTAGGACGATGGTTTCAGACATCATTGTTGCACAGACATCATTATTGTACATACATTACTGCTGCTATTATTACACATACTCTTGCACAGGCATCACTATTGCACAAATACTCTGCAACAGATGGCATGGCATATATACTCTTGGACGGACATCACTTTGCACAGTCATTAAGAGCATGGGCTCTGAAATCAACCTGAATTTGCATCCCAGGTAACAATTAATTGCGTCAAGTTATTCAACTTCCCTAATAACCAGTTTCCTCATGTATAAAGTGGACAGTTGGAAAACTATAGATCATCACAGTGGCAGGCTTCTATGTATATATTAGTTCTTATTAAAGGAGAGAAGTTTTTCCCACAGCTCAGCTGTATGATAAATGCTACTCATCTTTGCTCTTTAAAAATGGTGCTAACTCTGGAGATTTTCCTACGCTAACATCTTCTCATGACTACCTCCTTTAGTATTTTCTCAGCATAGCTGAAATTTTTCATTTTAACTAAAGATATCTTAATCAAGCCTTCACTTTCATAGCCGGTCAGCTTGGAGCACACACGCACATGCGCACACTCTTCCACCTGTCCCATTGTCCAACAAGTCCCACATCCTACCGCCCAGGGTACCCTGGGACTCCACAGCATCCCTCTCTAGATGGCAATTAAGAAAATAAATGGTTATCATTATCTATTTACCCTCAAATACCTTCCTTGAGCAGTAACTACATAAAGTATCTCGTGGACAAAGCAAAAATTATAACCCAAATTGCCATGTGCCCCCAATAACTAACTCCGTTCTCTTCTCCCACAGCAAAAGATATGGTTTTCAGTCACTGAATGTTTATTGTAGGATATGGTGTATCTAACTCAAACAACTAGGGAGCTGTCACTCCCTGTCTAGCAGCTGTGCTTTCTTTTTTTAATTTTAATTGATATATTTTATTTAATCCAATATATCAAAAATATTCTCACTTCAACATGTAATCAACATAAAAATTATCAATGAAATAGTTTGCATTTTTCCTGCTCAATTTTGGAAAAATCTGATGTATATATGACCCCTACAGCACTCAGACTAGCCACTTTTAAGTGCTCAGTAGATGCTGTGTCTAATGGCTACTGTATCAACTGCCCTGTTCTTAGTTTGACCAGCCATCCCAGTTTCCTTGGGACTGAGGATGTCCCTGGTAAGTGGGATTTTTAGTTTTTAAAACTGGGACAGTCACAGGTAAACAGAGATGAGTTGCTCGCCCTAGAAGATTGCGTTCTTTTATCATGTGTAATAGCTGTATACAGAATAATAGCTTGAAATACTCAATGGAGAACAAGTCAAAAGACCTAGGTTCAGATCCCAGATGTGCTCTTTACTAGCCGTGTGTCAGTGAGAAAATCCATTAATTTTTCTGAGTCTCAGTGATCAAAATGTCAAACTGAAGGTAACACCTAATTCACAGGAAGTTCTTAAGGCGTATAAAAAAAATACACAGGAAAATGTACCTAGAGCAGGTCTTCCAGCTGTGCTTTCAAGTTGTTCAGTACATAATCACAAACACTGTGTCTATATTGCTCTCTATGGGCACTACAAAAATCAGACTTACCTATATATTTCTTCAAAGTCACTCTCCAAGAAAATCACCTCTACCACGGACTCTCAATAAAATAACCCCAAAAAGTCCAAATAAAAATGGAATAAACACACTACTTTAAAGATTTTTTTTTTACATTGCAAATCATCGTAATTGGCCAAATTCTTTTAGAGTGTTGATATGGGATATTTGGTGAACTGATCTCTCTCCATATGAATGGCAAGAACATATCACAAGATCACTTTCCTGTCAAAGGTATAAGAAATACAGACAGCACAGCTAAGCCATCAAGGACTCTGTTTTTTAGTATCCAAAAGTGTAGAGTATAATATAGAAATTCCAACATATCCATCACTCAGCTCCCCATCAAATTTGCCAATTCAATTATCAAATTTGCCAATTCAATTGTCCAATTTGCCAATTCACAGACTTTGAAAGGTAGAATTAACTTAATTATCAAATTGCCAATTCAAGGACTTTTGAAAGGTAGATTTATAAATACCGTATACCATAATCTAAACTATGTGTTTTCACAAAAAAAATAAAGCAGGCCTCTAGTTGTTCCAGGGCAGAGAAATGAAAAGAGAAGACTACCCCAAGTAGGGACTGGCACGTGTGTTGCCTTGGGCTAAAGCCCCTGATCTCCAGGTGCTGAGAGAAACTGGGGAGAAAGGATTACAAAGCTTAGCCACGTGGAATCCCTGGAAAATTAAGTATAGCCCACCCAGGCTCTGACTCACTTGGAGGAGACCTTCTCTCTTCTGACACCATCCACTCACCGTGCCAGTCATGAAGAGAAAATCAGCTTCCCTCTTGGGGATGATTCTGGCAAAGATTGTGATTTCAGAGTGATTCCAGGTTGAGTTAGGGTACAGGAGGCGCACTGCATTTGCTGAGTGGCAACTATGAGCCAGCAACACCTTAGATAAGCACTTCTCTCCCCTGACAGTCACTTTATAATCACCTGGGAAACTTGGGAGGAAATGCCTGAAATCACCCAGACCAAGTATTTAACAGCCAGAATCATTACTGTAATCCTCTAAGCAGCCCCATAAACTAGGTACTACTGTGCTCAGATATGACATAGATATTAAATGGCAGGGCCAGAATTCAGAGCCAATACTATCTTATTTCCAAAGTCCTGTTCTTTTCACTGGCCACAGCACTAAAGCCTAATGCCTCTGAGCTCTACTTAGACTTCCACTCAGGAAGTAACTCCCAGATCTAGCCCCTAGCGGATACTTTATAGGTACTTTTAATTGAATGAATGTTTATTGAATTGAATTAGAAATTAAATTAAAGGAATAAGTTTGAATTGAATTTGAGGGATAAGTTTGTCTAAGTAATTCAAGTTAGTGAAACAAAGAATCAGACTGTAAATGTAGGCCCAGGCTAACAAAGAAAAGTGCAAAGCTTTTTAATCTTTCACTAAGGACAAAAGGTTCACTCTATTAATCATCTTTTTATTTTATTTTATTTTATTTATTTATTTATTTTTTTAGTTGGAGTCTCACTCTGTCGCCCAGATTGAAGTGCAGTGGCTGCTCCTGGCCACCGCAGCCTCAACCTGCTGGGCTCTGGCAATCCTTCTGCCTCAGCCTCCCAAGTAGCTGGAACTACAGGTGCACGCTACCACGCCCGGCTCATTTTATGGTAGAGATGAGGTCTCACCAAGTTGCCCAGGCGGGTCTCGAACCCGCAGGCTCAGGCAATCCACTCACCTCAGCCTCCCAAGGCATGGGATTACAGGCTGAGCCACCGAACCCGGCTAATCATCTTTTTATTCAGCCCCTTGCCTCTGTTTTCTTATTGGGATTCCAATTACATGACTCTTCACTTCATATTGTCCCAAAACTTCTGAATAGTCTACCCTGAGTTTGTTTTTGTTTGTTTGGTTTGTTTTTCTACTCTTTTTCTCCCTTTGTGCCTCAGTTGGGGCAATTTCTGTTGACCTGTCTTCAAGTACCTTACTTCCTTAGTCAAGTCTATTAATGAGCATATCAAAGTTATTAGTCTTTCATCATGTTTTTCATCTCCAGTATTTCTATCTGGTTTCTTCTTACAGTTTCCATCTCCTTGCCAATACCTTCATATGTTCACGCCAGCTATCCATCTTTTCCACTAGAGACTGTCATGTCAGTCATTACTACTCAAATTATCAAGTCAATCCAGTCCATTTGCATTTACTGTTGCTGCAGTTACCCTCAGTACCACAGGCTTTCAGTTTCTCTAGTATGACCCTGTACTTATGGTTAGGCTAGAGTTACCAGAGAGTTTTTCTCAATGTTCTGTTCCACCTCAGCCTTAATCGTTCCCTATGAGCCCGCACCTCAAAGAAATTTTTTTCTCCATGCTTTTGTACCCTCTGCTAGTAGTAGACTGCTGTTATTTGTCACTCAATTTTTGCTAGTCTGGGGTGAAGGCTGGGGGGACATTTTCTGTGATTCTGGCTCAGCCTCAGTCTTAGGCCTGCACTGTGTGCTTTGGTATCAGGTGTGGGGTCACCCTAGTGAAACTATTTCTCCTCTAGTAGCAGAGAGTCTTTTCTTGCCTCCCCCAGGAATAAAAGGTTGTTTGTTTGTTTTTTCTTCTCTTCCCCCAGCTACAATGTGTCTTCATCTATGCTCTGAGTATGAGAGTGTTTGTTGCCTTTTCCTCAGCAGTTAACGGCTTTTTTTTTTTTTTAATATGAAGAAAATAAGGGTAGAGCATACTAGAAAAGCTTCATTTTTTTTTTTTTCCTGCAGTAGGACTGCTCCTCCCCTCCGCCTTACTCCCCTCTATCTCCAGCCTCCAGCTTCACTCCCAGACTTTCTTATGGTAAGGGCACTATATTCTCATGCTTACCCACGCTGGGCCCTTAGCAGTTCATGATCTGATCAACTTCTGTGATGTCTAGCACCTCTTCCCATCATGTTTTGCTCCAGGTAAGCAAGTCCCATCTCTCCCTGGAGGCACGTGCCTTCTTTTAAATTTCAGGCTACCTGATTGACCTGCAGCCTCAGTTCTCTCAGAAGGTCAAGAAAAGATGATTGTGTAGATTACCCAAATCTTTCTTTGCTGTAAGGGTGGGATCAACACTCTTTCCAACTTTCTATATCCTAAGCAGAAACCAGAAGTCCAATCTGTGGCTTAGAAGGATCATTATGTTCATTGTTTTAGGAATAACCCATTATAGGACAAAGGAAGGAGCAGAGACCTATGGAGAGGCTATCTCAGGATCCAAGCAAAAGATAAAGGTAACACGGACCATGAAAGTACGTAACAGAGAAGGTATTGGTGAGTGATTTGACTATGAATACGTTTTTAATGTCGAGCCAACAGAACTTTCTGTTAGTTGAATATGGGCCACCAAAGATAAAGAGGAGTTAAAAATTATTAATTTTTTGTCTAAAAGGATAATTTTACCATCAATTAAATGAAACTGTAGAAGGAGCAGATTTGAAGTGGAATCTCAAGTGTTCAGCTTTAGAAATATCACATTTGAAATATTTGTTAGACCTTCAAGGGGAAATATCACGTAGAACAAGATATGGACTGAAAGTACAAATTTAAGACCACAAGAAGAGATGATAGCAAACATGAGGAGGAACCCCCAAAACAGAATTTATTTATAAACAATTGTGTGTTTATTCTTACAGGTTTAAACTTCAGTCATCTTCAAAGTTTTTTCCATTTGATGCGATACACCTATCGAGATGCTTTTTTCACTGCTCAAAATAGCTTTTGAACATGTCAATTTCGATGCCTTTTAGTGTTGCTGCGGTTTTTTGTTTCACTTCTTTCACATCAGCAAAATGTTTCCCTTTGAGAACTTTTTGCATCTAGGGAAGATCAGTCAAGATCAGGCGAATAGGGAGGGTGGGGCATGGGGGTCATGCTGTTTGGGGTCAAACCTACTGAACATTCAGGGTAGTGTGGGCAGGTGCATTGTCATGGTGGTGGAAGAGCCAGTCACCTGTTTACCACAAAAAAATTCAGTGAAGCCAGCGCAGCCTCTCACAATAATGCTAGCTGGTACACTGATATTGGCAGGTTCCTAGGACACTTACCTGGTGGGGGAAGCCTGTATTACAAAGGGCCTGCCCTCCAAAAAGATAAGTCCAGTTTTTGGGAGAACTCGTTCCTCATAGAGACTAGAACCATAGACTGAAGCTTGGTTACTCTTTTTTTTTAACAGGGAGAAGAAGAAGCCGGGCTCGGTGGCTCAGCCTGTAATCCCACGCTTTGGGAGGCTGAGGTGAGTGGATTGTCTGAGCCCGCGGGTTCGAGACCCGCCTGGGCAAGCGAGACCTCATCTCTACAATAAATCAAAAAATTAGCCAGGCGTGGTAGCGCACGCCTGTAGTTCCAGCTACTTGGAAGT
>CAUYQG010005681.1:0-22933 GCA_963574415.1 Tarsius wallacei
CTCAAAATAGTTTTTGAACTTGTCAATTTTGATTCCTTTTAGTGCTTCTGCCATTTTTTGTTCCACCTCTTCCACATTGGCAAAATGTTTCCTTTTGGGGACTTTCTTCATCCAGGAAAACAAAAAGTCGCCTGGGGTGAGATCAGGTGAATAGGGAGAGTAGAGCACAGTGGTCAGGCCGTTTTTGGTCAAACTCTGCTGAACACTCAGTGTGGTGTGGACAGGTGCGCTCGTAAATCACTCATCACGAAATGGGCAAACACACTGAAAGCATCTCCAAAAAAATTCATTGAAGCCAAACACACCCTCTCACCATAACACTAGCCGGTACATGGATGCCGATGAGTTCCTGGGACACTGATCTAGCAGGGGAAACCTATACTACAAGGGGCCCACCCTCCAAAAGATAATTCTGTTTTTCTGGGGGGTCCCACACATCCAAATAGGTTTCTACATATTCACCCACAGTGGTTGTCCTGTTTTTTTTCCTTTCCTTACTTGCCTTCCATGCCACACTCCCTTCTAGTCAATTCCCTGCTCTGCACTCCTAGGTGCCTCCTCCTCTTTATCATCAAACTCAACAACAAGGGTGAACCATCCTCACCAAGTGTCCCACTCCCACCTCTCTTTCAAGGCTAAGCTCAAGGCTGGACTTCATTGTGAAGCCCTCTCCGCCTATTGCCACATGGATTGCTCACCTCTTGGACTGTGCTGTCCTGTTTGGCTTGTGTGCGAGTAGCTAGCCCATAGGGGCTGGGTCTGAGAACTCTTAGTTCATCCTTGCTGTTGAGTATGATGGCAGGTACCTATAAAGAGGCCTATAAATATTCCTCTTTACATGGAAGGACCAAAACTGAGTCTTAAATAACAACGACTTTTGAATCTTTAGCCATGAATATCTGGCTTTTGGAATAAAAAAGAGAACAAAACTTTTTGGGTGATTGACACATACACATCTCAGCTTAACATGTCCTCAAACCAACTCGAATCCCCCATCTCAGTTAATGGTGGTCCTACCAGCTCTGCATTCAAAGTACACAAGACCTCTCCAGAATCTGATCCCGTTCCAGTCCCTCCCAGTTATTGGTTCAAGCCACTGTCTTGCCGTACAGTCTTCTAAGAGACTGCCCTTCTGCCCTTGGCCCCTGCAATCTGATTTCCAAAGAGCAGAGAACAACCATGACAGTTCCTATCCCCATGACATGGCAGTATGTTAGCTCCATGAGGACAGGTTTTGTTCTGTTCACTGCTGTATACCCAGCATCTGAGTCAGAGTGTAGTGCCTAGATGTTGCATTACCAGTTTCTGAATGAACAGCGATTGTTTTGTGGTTATGAAGCTGCTGGCTGCGAGTAGCTGATGCCTTTCCACGGTAGCATATCATAATAGGATAAAAGCCATGGGAACAACTCAATTGTCAGGGTCGGTGATGTCCTCTGGGACTTCCTTTGATTTGTATTAAGTCAAAGAGCCCTCTCTGCAAATGAGAGCATGATACCAAGACAAAGGACATTGGCGTAGCTTCCTAACCTCGGCGCCTGCCCGAGATGGGATGCAGTGAGCTCACTGCGCTGATCTCTCACTGGCCATTGCTTGCCTTTCCACGAACACCGGAGGATTCCAGGGTGGTGGGGGAGGGTATGACTGACTCAAAATGTGTGTGTTTAAATATTTGCTTTTCTGCTCCTACATATTTATATTCTTCCCAAGGATACCCCCAGGTATATCAGAAGACATGTAAACATGTAAAAATATATTTGTAACTGAAAAGTGTACCCTTGGTGGTCTTTTTCAAGTTACTCACCACTGTCAATGGCCAGGAAGAGGGCAGTGTACACGCTGTTGTGGACGAATGGGGATTCGCGGTCCAGCACAGCTGTGGTGTCCACAGTTCCATTGATGGGGTTAATATTCAGCCAGCCTGCTGGGTCCTTGTAAACAGAATACCTGAAAAAAAACCCAAACAATGTCAGATGTATTCAAATTAGATTCAAGGAACATGCACCGAACACAGGACACAAGCTTCTCAGCTGGGTGCCGGATCACGCTTACAAGGTTCAAAAACACCATTTGAGCTACAGTTCCTCATTCTGGAAGTCATGGCCAGCCGCCTGCTCTGTGCTATACATTTGTGCACACGTCTTCTTTATCCCTCATGACAGTCCAGTGAGGAAGGTGCTCCTGTTATCTGCTCAGCTCTCACGAAGGCAAAGCAGAGCTCACAACCCATATCTTGAGTCCAAGCCCAGTCTTGTTTCTTTCACACCAGGGATGCATCCCATCTGCAGACCAGGTTGGAGAGACACTGTTGTGAAGGGACCAGCAGGGCACATCCGTGCTTGGAGGAAGAAGCCACTACCTGTGATTAAGGGCCACCCTCAGGAATGTGGCATTTGAACCCAGACAGGAGGAACGGGGGTAGGGTGTTTTGGGACAGCGAGACAAGTCAGGGAGAGAGAACAACAGGAGTTAGCATATGGGACAGAGATGTTCATTGGGATGTACATGCCATGAGGGCAAGAATGTTTGCTGGTTTACTGCCTTGACCTCAGTTCCCAGCATGCTGCTTAGCATGTATGTGACACTCAATAGATATTTGCTGAATAAACGAATATTTAGGAGCTGAAAGATAGATGGTTGTGGTTGCAACAAGGCTTCTTTAAGGGAGACTGGAAGTAAATGACTTTGGAGAAACAGATGATAAAGAATCTGACCGTTGTTGGAAGGGGTTTGGATTTGGATAACGGGAAACCATTAAAGAATTTTAAAATGCTTTTTTCGGGGGAGGGTGTTATAAAAATAATAGATGTTCATTTAAGAGGTTCAAACAATGTAAAGATGCACATAGTAAGAAAAGGCAGTCTTATCTATCAGGAGGACTCAAACTGAGCATGACTCAGATGTCTTTGAACTGGGTGGCTTGGGTGATGTGCCATTTCCGGACCTAAACCGGAAGGATGCTATGGCACTTTCCTGGCTTTCCTCACCAACCTTTGGGATAAATGCCCCTGAAGAGACATGAGAACTGACAGCTCATTGGTCTGATAAAGATGCCCAAAGCTGATCATCTTTGCCTTGTGTGGCTAGCCTTGGTTCCAAGGATATCTAAAGCCTGATATACCGAGAGGATCACAAATCTCCAAATGAAGGGCTTAGAGAAAATCACCACCCTAGTGTTCACAGGTGAAAATATTAATATAGCCACGTTCTACTCCTGGAACCGTGATGTTACCTTATATGGCAAAGACACTGCAGATCTGATTAAGTTGAGAATATTCATGAAATGGGGAGATTATTTTTAATGATCGGGGCTGTGAGATGTGCTAAATGCAATCATAATTGTCCTTATAAGAGGGAGACACAGAGGGAGATTTGAGACACCCAGAAAAGGAGACGACTACACAACCGCAGAGGCGGAGTTGAGTGATCAGGCCACATACCGAGGGATGCTGTAGCCACCAGAAGCTGGAAGAGGCAGGGTGGGGGTCCTCCTCAGAGCCTCCAGACCTCCACACCTTGATTTTGACCCAGTGAGACACTAGGGTGAGCCAGGGGATCAGGAATTGCTGGCCATCGAAAGGAACGGGCATCTGAGCAGTCACCATGAGCCTCCTGGTGGCTCAGGAGAGGTGGCACTTCACAGCCCTAACTTGACCCCCAGCTGGAGACCATCCAATTGCTCCAGCCTCTCCTGGAGCCTCAGCATCTAGAAGTTCATGATATCTGAGTCATGCTCAGTTTGAGTCCTCCTGATGTGGAAGGTCTTTGACCTTCCAGGAAGCATTGATAGACCCTCTGATGCACACCATTGTCATTTTAACTCACAGGGACTCTGGTTTCTTATCAATCCCTTTGCACTGGGGTCATGTGAAGTGGTCTGAGAATCAAATTGAGTTTTTGTCCTGCAAAGTAGGTGTGCCAGAGGCCCCGACTGCAGAGGGACGCTTCCTAGAAGGCATCTAGTCCAGTCTTTCCTGTAACTGCCTTGGGGCGGAACACCCATTTCATAGTAACCATAGTAACAGCAGCAGCATCCAGCCCTGCACTGAGCACTCCCATGTGCCGGGCACCGAGCCAGGAGCTTCCAGAATCCACTCTGTCAGTCCTCAAGCCAGTCCTGTGAGGTTGATCATATTATCCCTCCCCTTTTACAGATGAGGAAACCGAGAAGCCTGGAGAGATGAGAACTTTGCCAAGGCCAATGGCTAGAACAGGGCAGTGTTGGGATTTGAACCCTTGCTGCCTGGTGCCTTCCAGCCATACACATGGTGCAATGAAACATGGGCTCTGGAGTGAAGAAGACCTGGGTTCCAACTGTGTGACCTTGGCAGGCTACTTCTCTGTGTTTCCACTTCTTCCGCTGTGAGTTGGGGACAGTTCCAGGGATGTCATGGGGTAGCTGCGAGGGTAAACTAAGGCTGACATGAAGGTTGTGGCTCTGCGTAGGGTGTGTTGGGGTTCCCTGGGGTCAGGGCTCAGTGTGACCTCTTTTTATGTGACATGTTTTGGATATCTCTGACTCAGCAGAGCACTGGGGAGCAGAGTCCAGGAGCTGCAACAGTGACAGGGGATAGGTGGAGAGAACGAGTGAGCCTAAGGCAGGGTTTCCCACGTACCCTCGCTGCCTCAATGATCATTGCACTATTTTGTGAAAACAGAAGTGATATATTACAAAGATGAACCTCTTTAAAAACACCAGTCTTTCATTTAAATGTCAATTGATGCCTCCACCAGCCAGACGCCTACTTTTCAAGACCCCACTCACATGTCTTCTGTCATTCACCCTGTGTGGCCCCCCCAGTGGAATGAACTCTCTACTAGGTCCTTGCTAGGCACATGCACAGATTAACATGCCTGTTACAGCATAATATGAACCCTTGTCAGTCCACCACTTCACCGAACTCTGCTCCTTGGTGTCAGGACAGGTGAAAGTTGGCCAAGGTAAGCAAAGAATGCTTCTCGTGTCCATCTTGGTGCTAAACGCGTTATGGGCATATCACATTTATTTTTGTGATGAAGTGGGTAAATCAGAGAGGCTTAGTCACTTGCCAAAAGCTGCCCAACGAAGAAGTGGCGGAGTTGGAATTTAATGCAGGTATGTTAGATTCCAGGGGCAGGGCTTTACCCAGGGAGCAGGGTGTTTCATGCCTCAGAGCAGGGGTTGTTCACTCTGCACCCCCAGAGCCAAGTTGAATGCCTGGACATGGTGGGCGCACAGTAAACATCAACTGAATCTTTTTTTATTTTAGTGGGAACCATTGTGGAAATAAAACGGAAGGGAATGGTAACTCATCTGATCAGGTAACAGTTCACAGTTGATCCGGGAATTATTTGTGGCGGCTCAACATATCTGAAATAATGAACATTTTAAATGGAGCATATTTCATTCTCTGATTACTTAACTCAGTTTAGAATGTAAATAAAAATGGAATTAAATAACCTAGCTTTCCACATCTCACGTATAAGCAATGCTCTTTGATGCTTCCTCTGTCATTTTTTTATTGTCTTATGATGCTACAGTTATGCAGTACAATTAACACGTCTGCTTGTTTTCTTGTACAAGAGCAGTTATATTCTTTAAAGTGCTTAGAGGCATGATCTCAGAAGCGGTCCTCTAAAAGCAACATCCAGCACAGTCAGTCCAGGATGAGTCACATTTCCAGTGAAACCCAGAAATGTGGAGAGCATTTATGGGAGAGCATTTCACTTGTTTTCTTCCTTAAAAGATAATCAGGTATCCATAGCTGTGCTATTTATTAGGGGCTCACAGGAGCCTTTATTTTGCTTCCTCTATTTGTTTATTTTATTTGGTGCCTCATTCCATGGGAGACCTGTGTCATGGAGTCCCTCGAAGCCCAGCTTGTTGCTCCGACTTAGTACAGAGCAGGACAGAAGGACTCTCACTTGTGAGTACTCACTAGCACCCAGCGCTGGCTTATACTCTGCCCAAGTGATGTAAAGTGAGAGCTGAGTGTAGGGACATTGAATGGGTACCATCCTCCCCAGCCCAGAGGGAGAACCCCCGGCACTACCGACCAGCAAACTCTTCTGCTTCCCAGCTTGAGGGCACTTTTGTCAAATCAGACTTTTTGACCAATTGGCCAGGCACTTTATGTAAATTTCTGACATTTTCAAAGCTGTCTTTTTAATAAACCTTTCAGTGTAAAAACACCAGCGTGCAAGATGTTTTCTATGCTTCTAGGCCTGAAAAATGCATATGCCTTATTAAATTGGAATTTCCGGGCAATTTATCTGTAATGTGAACTTTGCTTGTTACAGGAAAAAAAAAATCAAATTAAAAACCGAGCTCATTTCAGTCTGAAATGTAGCCTCACAGACGCGGCTCTGAATGCTTGCCAAGCCTCAGCCTCTTCTGGGTGTCAGTGTCGGAAGACGCAGGGCAAACTGATTAACAGAATCTGTGTCGCAGGCAGAGCAGGGGGGCGATGGGGCCTGTGTCGCCCTGGGGAGCAGCTTGCTTTCAGCAGGGCCCCATCTGAGCCGGGAAGGAAGTGGCCAGGCGAGCGGCCGGGGCCAGCTGTTGACCTGAAAAGACTTCCAGAGTTGAGGGTTGCCAGCCGGCGCCCTCAGGGGTCCTAGTATTGGGGAGAAGGAGGAACAGGTCAACAGTTTGACAAGTCCCCTCTGCTTCTTGGGGTCACTCTCTTTCTGGGGTGCAGGAGACCTAAGTTTGTGCCGCCTCGGTGCCAACATTATGTGAGTGAGAGTAGCCTTGCTTTTATTTTAGACTTAAAACTGTTATAAAGTAATATAGGGCTATGAGTGCAGGATAGCCAGATGGATCAATGCATTGTGACAGGGCACGAGAAATGGCACAGATTATATATAGAGAGAGATAGATACGGTATACAGAGGTCCATCCGTCACTGTGTCTATTAATATGTATGTATCTCTATAAATATATAGACACTTCATAGATAATTATATATATATCCAACTATATGCATGGAAATTTACTCTATGATACAGATGGCCTGTGGGATTGTTTAGAGAAGCTGGGCCATTCAATAAATGGTGTTGGCTCATTCATTTGGAAAAATTAAGTCAGCTGTCTTTCTGACCAAAGTCCCCAAACTAAAATCAAGATGAATTTTAGAAGCAAAACTTACAAAAGTATTAGAAGGAAATACAGACAAAGGTAGACAATACTTGTAACATAAATAACCAAGGATTATACTCCAGCATATGGAAATAATTTCTATAAGCAATGGATGTGAACAGAGAGTTCACGGCAATGGAAATGTAGAAGACGGTCCCCAGAACATAAACAAGGGCATTCAGCCTCATCCATAATAAGAGACTTTCAAATCAAAACTACACTAAGGTGCCATTCTTCCATCTATCAGATTTGCAATATCCCCAAGTTTGATGACACAGTCTTGAGGAAGATGTGGGAGCAGCACTGTGTTGGTATCCAGTGGTGGCTCGCACAAATGGCCACAAACTTAACACAGATGTATGCTCCCACAGTTGTGGGGGTCAGGACTGACATGGTCTCACTGGGCTGCTGTCAAGGTGTGGGCAGGGTTGCACTTCTCCTGAGACTTCCGGGGAGGCTCTGTTTCCTTGTCTTTTCCAATTAGAGGCTGCCTGCGTTTCTGGGAGTATGGCCACCTCCTCCATCTTCAATGCCAGCAATGGTGGGCGTGTGCTTTTCATGCTGACTACAGCTGGGGAAGGGTCTCTGCTTTTAAAAACCCCTTTGATTACATTGTGCCCATCCATATAATCCAGGATCATCTCCCCATCTCAAGGTCCATAACCTTAATCACATCTGCAAATTCCCACTTGCTGTGTAAATAACATGTTTATAGGTTCTGGGGGTTAGGACTTGGGCATCTTTGGGGCCATCCTGCTGATCACAAAGTACTTTCATCAGTTGCTGTTAGGAGCACACATTGGTCCCAACAGAGAGAAGTGGAGATCTCTATGAAGATTTCAAATGCATTTAACCCTCGACCCAGCAATCTCAAATCGGGTTTTATCTCAAAGATATAACTATTTACATGTGAAATGACACATATGCAAAGTTGTCAGTTAAAGTGCCATTGATAGCAGCAAAAAACCAGGGAGACTGGTTATGTGCAATATGGTACACCCACACAGCAAATAGCAGGAATCTATAAAGGAGAACGAAGAAACCCTCTCTGAACAAAGTGGAAAGATTTCCAAGCTACCAAGACAGAGTGAGCATAAAAAGCTTCCATACATGTGCTGTATATGTGGTAAAATGATATGTATGGGGTGCTACCTTTTGCATAAGAAATGGATAAAATAAGTCCTTGCATGAAGAAACTCTGGAACAACACACTGGGAATTAGTAAGCTCAGTTGTGAGGAAGGAGGTGTGGGGTTTAGGGCAGTGGGAGGGGGACGGGGCGAGTCTTCAAGGCACAATTTGTTATACTGTTTTGATGTTTTTGAATTACATAAATGAATGACATATTTGGCAATTAAAAAGAAATGTATTACGTAAGGAAAAAAACTCAATAGAAAGTGGGTTAAAATACATGACCCGACAATTCCCAGGGGAACTTGGAATGATGACCACACACAGTGATAACTCACCTCACTAGCACGAGGAATGCAGACATTCAAACAGTAATGAGATGCCATGTTCACCCCCCAGGCAGGCAAAAAGGAACTACAGCGGGGCAGGTGAAGACATTGTGAACAGGGACTTGTCTACGTCACTGGTAGGCCTGATTGGAAGAGCCCTTTTGGGAGACATTTTGGCTTCATTAGTTAAAGATGGCTATGCCCTTTGACCTGTGGGCATATTAGAATACATATAATGCATAAAGAGAGGTCTGGGTAGCTATTCACAAAACTGATAGCATGGATTACCTTAATGGGCAGGGGGGCTGGGTTGGAGCTGGTGTCAGAAGAACCAGTCCAAGAACCCCAGGGCTTGTTAGAGCAGTGCTGGCCCAGAAGAAACAGGAGCTGGGGTCCCATCAGAAAGATCCTGGCTGACGTTATTTATTGTAGGGAGTGTTGGTTTTTGGGACCAGCCCAACAGACATGAGCATGACTATAGCTCATTATCAAAGAGGAGTCTAGATGGATAGGAAAGGCTATGAGAAACATGGAAAATAAATATGAGGAAAGAAGAAACATACACAGTCCAATAATTAAGTTCATGAATGCATCCTGAAAAAAGTGCTCCATACCCCATTGCTGAATATCATTATGGTCACCTTCAAAGTACTCCTCTTGGGAAGCTATGCACTGATGCCAATGCCCAGTCTACCTGTCAAAGCAATTTTGGAACTCTTTTTCTGGAATGACCATCAGAGTTGTGGTCCTATTATCCTTGATGTCCTGAATGTCATCAAATGTCTTCTTGTCAATATTTCCTTTATTTCCAGGTAAAGACAAGTCAATGGGGGCTAGATCAGATGAGTACGGAGGGTGTTCCAATACAGTTATTTGTGCAGTGCTGCCAACATAAGTGCATGGTGGCAAGTTCATGAACTTAACTGTCAGACTTTAATAAATCATAATGACAGGTGACCATAGTTATATTCAGCAATGAGATATGTAGCACTTTTTCTAGGATGGTTTGTGAACCTAATTGTCAGACCTCATAGAGTAACTTTATATTCTTACCAAAGGAATATTCCTGTGGAAGGAAATAAACAACCCTGTAAAACCACAGGGAAGAAAGGAAGCAGTGGGTAGACACTCAGCTCTCCACTTAATTCCAGCCCACTTGGCCCCCTATGTTGGATAAAATACCTGCTTGAGTAATTCAAATTGACCACTTTATTTAAAAACAGAACTAGAAAGATGCAGAATTCCCAATGGAAGGAAATGTAGTCGCGAAATAACTCATGTCGCCATGGCTCTGAATGTAAGGGAAAGGGCATATTGCAAATCTTCTGACAAGATGTATGGATAAAATGGAAAGGCCGGTGGATCGCAGAATCCTAGATCAGTTAGATGGTCACAGCCCATCACCTTCCAGGGCTTGTGGAGAAATGAGGCAACATTCTTTTCCTCTTCCAGGGAACCTGAGCCAAAGAAAGCAGTCACATTAACAAAAAGGACTTCTCAGGGATGGAGAGAGGCCACAACCTGATGTGGACAAGAAGAGCTGCCCAGTGAGTGGCCTGGACAGGGCCTCTTAGGGTTGAGGAGCTGGGATGTAACTTGCCTGGTCTAACATGAATCTACAGACTTCTATGGCTCAGTAACAGCTGGGAACAGGACAGGAGATCTTGGCACCTGCAGGCCCTTCCCTGCACCCACTCCCCAGGCAGTCCAGAGCCCCTAGTGGAACCCCACGGACATCTGCATGAGGCTGTAGCACATTACAATTCTGACCATCACATGGCAGCTGCCATCTTCTGATGGCACATGGACCAAGGCTTGACCTTTTCCAGACACTCTGACGCCTTTCATGACAACAAACAATGAACATCATACTCAAAAGGACTGTCACCTTCTGCACATGCAGTAGGCCATGGAAGGTTGGGTGGGCCCATTTTCCTTGGGTGATTGTAGGAAGCAGGAGGTGAGACTATGAGAGACCATCTTTTGCCTGGACCATTGCAATGCACCTGAGTCTTTGCTTCTATTCTACTTGCTGTAATCAATTCTCCAAGAACAGCCAGTTTTACATCATCCAGTATGAGTCCTCTACTTAAAATCCTCCAGTGACTTCCCATTGGATATAGAATAAGAGCAAAACTCCTAACCATGGTAGCCAAGACCTTGGAGGATCCAGCTGGCCTTGCCTACTTTTCACCTGCATTTCTTCTTTCCTTATCCTCCCTAAGCTGTCCACGCAGTGACCTTCCTTTCATTCCTCAAAAATACCAGATTCATTCTGGTCTCAAGACCTTTCCACTGGCTTCAAGGAATGTAGTCTCTTTAGATTGTCTCATGTATGTTTCCTCATCTTTGGGCTCTCAGTTCAGTTACTGAGGGCTCTCTGTTCCTTAGAGAGGCCACTGCCTAACTAAGGTCTGTCTCCTTCCCTGTCCACTCTGCAACTTAGAATGTAAACTCCTCAGGCAGTGAAATCATCTATCTTAGCCATCCCTTGACACCTAGGACCTAGAAGAGTGCCTCGCACACAATAAGTGGGTGCCCAGTTATTGAATAAATGAATGAATGAGTAAACAAGTGAGGGTAAAACCTTCTTTAACATGCTCTGGTTGACCCATGCCCTGGGTAACTCAGAATTCTAGAGGCATTTGGTCCTGAAGTGCACATCCATCCTTCCCCACAGGCAGGTTTCCCCCTCCAAAAGGGCCACTAGACCATCTCTCTCTTGTTCCAGCTGAACTCCATCTCTGTGCTGTTCCAGTTTGCTTGAATCTCACACATGCCATCAACTGGGGCTTAGATAGGTTGCTCCGTGTGTCAGGGGTCTTGAAGACCACTCCCAGGTTCAGTGATTTGCTAGGAAGACCCACAGAACACACATATGGCCATGCACATGCTAAATTTTATGACAAAAGGAACAGATCAGAGCAAAATCAGCACAGGGAAAAGGAACACCGGGCAAAGTCCAGGGGAAACCAGACACGGGCTTCTGAGGGTCACACAGGATGTACTTAACTCCAGCACCAAGTTGTGATAACATGTCTGAGATGTTCTCTGCCATGGAAGTTCACCAGACTCGGCACCCAGGGGTTTTACTGAGAGCGGGTCATGCAGGCACCCTCTACCTGACATCAGTAAAACTCCTGACTCCCAGAGGGAGAACAGATGTTCCGCATGAACCCTATTTGTTTGCATAAGCCCTTCCTTAAGGCACAGTGAGCTACTCCCATCGGTCAGGACAGAGGAAACCCTCCCCAAATCCAAGATTCTAGATGCCAGCCAAAGGCCCACCTTGCAAACTGGAGCTGTCTAAAGCTAGCATTCTCAGGCCTGCTGTGTGAACTCTTTTCTGCATAGTCCCTGATCAGAAAAACGAAACTGTTCATTAGAAGAAATTCTACTTATCTTTACAAATCACTTCATTCCTGTTTCTCCTAAACGCTTTTAATTCTAGAGACCACATAGTGAAACCCTCGAGGAAGCTGGAAATCATGAGGGAGCCTGTCTTGTAGGCATAGTGGTGGCTGGCTTCAACCCCACTCACATTTACCTAAGGAAACACGGATTTGGTCTAATTGCAGAAAATTCAGACAAAATAGATGAGTAAAAAGAAGAAAATTAAAATCACCCTAATCCACCTTCAGAGATAAGCACTAATTAACATTTTGGCCTAGAGGCTTCCAGCCTGGGCATGGCTATATACAGGCGCACACGTATGTTTTTAACGTGACTATACTGTTCACTCGCTCATTTTGAATAAGTATTTGCTGAGTGTCTGTCATGTTGCCAGGCACTGAGCTTGGTGTTGGGTATACAGCAGTACATTCTCTGTTTTTCTGAAACTTACACTCCAGCAGGAAGACAGGATATAAATTAGTAATTACACAAACAGTTATTTAATTACACTTGTGACAAGGGCCATGAAAGCAGTCTCCTTCTCATAATAAATCATGTACTGTGAGCGCTTTTCTGTTTTTCAGCATTTACTTTCTGTCGTTGTAGCTACATCTGGAAGCTGGAAGCATTCATCAATCACTGAGGAGGTGCCACTTGATGTATGTACATACATCATTGCATGCCATCACCCCATCAACCTGGGAGGTTGGGTTCGTCGCCTTCATTTTACAGATGAGGAAACAAAGGCTCAGAGTGGTCCAAGAGTTTGCCCAAGTCGTGGGTTTTAAGCAGCAGAACTATGGTTTTGGTGTGGATCCCTGCCTCCCAAGCATAGCTTGCTTTTATTTGTCTTAAAAGCAGCCCATCAACCAACAGACACATGAAAAAGTGCTCAGCCTCTCTCATCATCAGAGAAATGCAAATCAAAACCACATTGAGATACCACCTAACCCCGGTAAGAATGGCCATCATTAATAAAACAAACAACAACAGATGCTGATGAGGATGTGGAGAAAAGGCACACTTCTACATTGCTGGTGGGAATGCAAACTAGTGCAATCTCTTTGGAAGACAGTGTGGCAATTCCTGAAAGAACTAGAAATTGACCTTCCATATGACCCAGCAATTCCCCTATTGGGAATATATCCGGAGGAACTCAAATCATTCTACAAAAATGATACCTGCACACGCATGTTCGTTGCAGCTCTATTCACAATAGCAAAAACACGGAACCAACCGTGTTGCCCATTGAAGCTGGACTGGATTAAAAAAATGTGGTATATATACACAATGGAATATTATGCAGCCATAAAGAAGGACAAATATATGGACTTTGCAGCAACTTGGATGGATTTGGAGTCGATCATACTCAGTGATTTATCACAGAAACAAAGAACTGATTTCCATATGTGCTCACTCACAAGTGGACCTTGAACAATTACAGTGCTATAAGAAAGCGATTGGCAGTAGTGGGACACTGTCAGGGGAGGAGGGGAGGTAGGATTGGCAGTTGAGGGAAACTGCCAGGAGAGGGAGGGGCATACCTCATCAACAAGGGTACCTGCATGATCAATGTTTATATACCTAACCCTGAATTGTACCCCACATCTTTATAATAAACATTAACAAAAGAAAGAAAATATTTGCAAATTACCCATCTGACAAGGCATTAATAACTAGAATATATAAGGAGCTTAAACAACTCAGTAAGAAAAACATAAATGATCAGATTTTTAAATGGGTAAAAGATCTAAATAGACATATCTCAAAAGAAGACATACAAATGGCCAGCAGACATATGAAAAAATGCTCAACATCTATAGTCACCAGAGAAATGCAAATGCAAATGAACAAAATATATCATATCATTTCAGTTAAAATAGCTGTTATCCAAAAGACAGAATATAACAAATGCTGGTAAAAATGTAGAAAAAGTTAAACCCTTTTACTCTGTTTTTCAGAATGTAAATTAGTAAGTTACTGTGGCAAATACTTAGGAGGTTCATCAGAAAACTAAAAATAAAACTGCTATATGTTCCAGTATTCGTTCTGCTGGCAATATATCCAAAAGAAAAAAGAACAATATATCAAAGAGATATTTGCCTACTCCTATATTTATTGCAAAATTATTCTCAATAAGTAAGTTATAGAAACAAATCAAGTGTCCATCAATGAATAAATGGATAAAGTAAATGCAGTGTGTATACACAATAGAATATTATCTAGCCATAAAAAGAATAAAATTCTGTCATTTGTAACATCATGGTTGGAAATAAATGACATTATACTTAGCTAAATGTACCAGGTACAGAAAGAAAAATATTGCATGTACTTATTAATATGTAGAAGCCATAGAGAAATGAAAAGTATGAAGGCATATAATCACTAGTAGCTGGAAAGGGTATGAGGGTGTATAAGGAGGGGATGATTGATAAACGCAATAAAATTGTTTTATAGAAGGAATAATATGTAGAGTTTGATAACAAATTAGGGTGACTATAGTTAATTATAATTTATTGTATGTTACACAATAGCTAGAAGAGTGAAATTGCAATGCTTCTAACACAAAGAATAAATGATTGAGGTGAAGAATTTCCTCATTACTCTGATGCAAATATTTTACATATTGCATGCTTGTAGTAAAATGTTACATATATCCTATAAATATGTGCAACTAATATGCATGAATAATAACTAAAATAAAAAATTTAAAAAGAAATAAGATAGAAAATGATTGTTAGTATTAATAAATTTTAGCAGCCCCCAAAATAATAATAAAGTTTTTAAACCATGTATGATTATTAATCTGGCAGCTTAGTTAAAATAGATATATTTCTTTTCAAATAAAAATTTCAAAGCTTGTTTCATAAATATATAATGTAATTGCTATACATATGTTAAAATATAATTTGCATTAATATTTGGAGAACATCCCAAAGAGAATACACTTGATTAGTTGGTTTTACTAGTTGGTTTTATTACTTATGCTTCTAGCCAAGCAATTTAAAATGAAGTAATATCTGTTTTACACAAACATTTGTGCATATAGAGAGAACACTTCTGAACCTACTTTAAAGCAAACATAACCCAGACATTAAATCTAAAAAATAAAATATGTGAAATGAAAGTTGCAGTCTGATAGTTACCATGAACACAGAATAAAGTTTTTCCAAAAAACACTAGTAAATCAAATTAGCAGTATGTAAAAATTGTCATATATTAAGGCCAAGTGGCATTACTGCCAGGGTGTACAGTCCAGTTAACATTTAGTATCAATGTAATTAATCACATTAACAAACAAGAGAAAATAATGTGAACATGTCAACAGATGTAGAAAATGTATTTTACAATACTCATCATTCATTCTAAATAAAAATTCTCAGAAAATAAAAACTAAAATTCTTCAATCTGATAACAGACATGTAAAATGAAAAGAAATTGGTCAAGACCTTGAACAACTATCATAATACTATAAGAAGAGGATTGACAGGGAAACTATGGGGGCAGGGGTTTGGGGAGGTGGGATTGGCAGTTGTGGGAAACTGTCTGGGGAAGGGGGGGCACACCTCATCAATAAAGGTACCTGAACAATGAATATTTGTATACCTAGTCATAAATTGTACCCCACAATTTTAAAATAATAAAATTTAAATAAAAAAAGAAATTGGTCAAAAGTTGGATGTGGTCACAGCTTTATTACTTATGCTTCTAGTCATAGTAAAATACCAGAGTTAAGATGTATCACCATTCCTCCACAAATAACTTTATTTTTTTCTCTCTTAATTTTTATTTTAAAATTGTGGGGTACAATTTAAGATGAGGTATACAAATATTCATTGTGCAGCTACCCTTGCTGATGAGGTGCAACCCCCTACACCAGGCAGATATCAACAACTGTCAATCCCACCTCCCCTACCCCCCTGGAAGTCTACTGCTACTGTCACTCATTTTCTTATAGTATTACAGTAGCTGGTCAAGGTCCACTTATGTGTGATACCATGTGATACTCAGCTCTCTGTTTTTGAGAGAGATCACTCAGTAGTATAAACTCTAAGTTCATGATTTTGTTTTTCTTTAAGGCTGCATAATATTCCATTGTGTATAGGTACCACATATTTTTTATCCCGTCCTCTTTTAATGGGCAGCACAATTGGTTCCATAGTCTTGCTATTGTGAACAATGCGACAATAAACATACATGTGCAGGGATCCTTTTTACAGAGTGATTTGATTTCTTCTGGGGATAGTCCTAGTAGACGGATTGTGGGGTCATATGGAAGGTCAATCTTTAGAACAATTAGGAATTGCCACACTGATGTCCACAGAGGCTGTACAATTTTACACTCCCACCAAAAGTGCAAAAGTGTTCCCTATTCCCCACATCCTCTCCAGCATCTGTTATTTTTTGAGTTATTGATAACGGCCATTCTGATTGGGGTTAGGTGGTATCTCAGTGTAGTTTTAATTTGCATCTCCTTGATGACTAGTGAAGATGAACATTTTTTCATGTATTTATTGACTGCTTATATGTATTCTTTTGAGAATGGTCTATTCATATTGTTTGCCCTCTTTGCAATGGTGCTATTTGTTTTCTTCTTTTCAGCAAGTTTGAGCTCCTTTTAGTTCCAAAATGATTGGCCTTTGACAGACATAGAGGTGGCAAATACTTTTTCCAATCTGTAAGCTGTCTCCCTGCTCTCTTGATGGTTTCTTTGGCTTTGCAGAATATTTTCAGTTTAATGAGGTCCCACTTGTCTATCTTATCTCTTATGGTCTCGGCACTTCGGGTTTTGATCAGGAATTGGTTGCCAGTTCCAACTTCCATAAGAGTGTCTCCTGAATTTGTTAAGGTCCTTAGAGTTTGAGGTTTTAAATTTAGGTCTGTGATTCATTTAGAGTAAATTTTTATGTATGGGGATAGGTAGGGGTCCTGTTTCAATCTTCTGCATGTGATCAGCCAGTTTTCCCAGCACCATTTACTGAATAGATGCTCCTCTCCCCAGTAGTTGGTGGTGGGGGTTTTGTCAAAGATGAATTGGCTGAGAAATTGAGGTTGTGCTTCTGAAATCTCAACTCTTCCATTGGTCTATATGCCTGTTCTTATACCAGGCTGTTTTGATTATTTTAGCTTTATAATAATGTTTAAAGTCTGGGAGCATGATATATCCTGCTTTGTTTTGTGTGTGTGTGTGTGTGTGTGTGTGTGTGTGTGTGTGTGTGTGTGTTTATGAGAATTGTTTTGACTATTCTTGGTCGTTTATGTTTCCACATGAATTTCTGTATTGTTTTTTCTAGGTCTGAGAAGAATGTTGCTGGTAATTTGATGGGTATTGTGTTAAATCTGTAGATTGCCTTACGTAAAATTGACACCATAACAAAGTTGATTCTTCCAATCTATGAGCATGAAATATTTTTTCACTTGTTTGTGCCATCTTGGATTTCATTGAGCAGTGTTGTGTTGTTTTCATTATAAAATTAATGCTTTTTATTTCCATTTTTTTCTCTTTCATTCAGGCTTTGATAACATTTTTATACTTGCTTTACTTTTGTTATTTTACTGATTTTTTTCTTTCCTCTTTCTATTCTTTAGACCCCATGTTTGTGTAGGTGAAGTCTCCATCAATAGGCAGGATTTTATTGGATTGTGTGTTTGTGTGATTACCTGTATGCTCTAGAGTCTTTTTGTTTCTCTCTCTTTTCTGTTGTTGTAACTCTTTTCATTTGTTAGCTGGTATATGTCTGTTTTCCCCTCTACCCTTCTCTCACTCCACCTTCCTCTTGATCCTTTGTTCCTTCATCCATTATTTCCCTTTTTCTTATCTCATTTCCTGGGAGCAAACCTAACCCCTCACTGCATAGACAGATTGTAATACAGTGGGAGGTGGGTTCCAGCATGCCCAGACACCTGTTAGTGGATACTGGAATCTGCAGATAGATTCTGAATCATAGCTTCTCCTTCAACTAAATCTCAAAACTTCAAAAAGTACAGTCCCCCACCCATTTTCCAGCTTCAGAAGTGAAAAAAGCCAGAGATTCCACATAAGGAAGAATAGGAGACTGAGCAAAAAGAAGTAAAAGCAAACCCACCAACCCTGAAAAACAAAATTAAAGAGGAGGGGGGGAAAAGGGAAAGGGGAGAAAAGTCTGCAAAAATGAAGAGAAACCAAAAGAAGAATATGGGTCTCTCACAGACTCCTGGAAGTTCAGACACTGTAAAAACAGATTTTGGAATGCAAATAATGAAGAGCCCTGAGAATGACCGGTCTCAAGCTACAAATCCAGAGATTAAGACATTAATAGAGTGACTAAAAAAATTGATGAGAGACAAGAGGAAAATATGAAGGGCTTGATAACTGAGATAACAGCAGTAAAGAATACTGCGAATGAAGTAAATAACAAGCTGATAAATGTAGAAAGCAGAATTAACCAACCGGAAGAAAGAAAATCAGAGATTGACGACCAAAATATAGAACTAACCCAAACTGTCAAAAAACATAGAAAATAAGTTTAAAAAGACAGAAAAAAAAAACATTCAAGAGATGAGCAATTACTTTGGGAGACTGAACCTAACAGTAATTGGAATTCCTGAGACAGAAAGAGAGACAGAGACCACTCTAGAGCAAACATTCCTTGAAATTATTCAAGAAAACTTTCCTCATCTCATCAGTGATGCAACCATTCAAACACGAGAGATTCAGAGAACCCCTGCAAGACAACAAATGAGAAGACCAACTCCTAGACACATAATAATTCACCTAAACAAAGTAGTTATAAAGGAAAAAATCCTAAACTCAGCAAGAGATAAAGGTTATACTGTCCACAATGGAAGACCAATAAGAATAGCAGCAGCTTTATCTAAAGAAACAGTTCAGGCTGGAGCCCAATTTTCAAAGTTCTCAAAGATAAACAATTTCAACCAAGAATAACCTACCCAGCTAAGCTAAGCTTCATCAGGGAGGGAGAATTAAAATCTTTCCCAGACTTGCAATCCCTGACAACTTACACTTCCTCAAGACCAACTCTATAAGAGACACATAAGAAGTATTAAACACACAAAAAAGGAAATAAAGAACAATAACATCCTTCACAAGAGTGTAGGAAAATTAATTAAAACACACATGAAACAACCCTAAAATCAAAAGAGACACAACAAACACACAGGCACAACAACGCCTCTATAAGAACCTCATGACAGGAATAAACTCTCACATTTTGATAAATAACCAGAATGTGAATGAACTAAATGCACCACTGAAAAGACATAGAATGGCAAAATGGATAAAATATCATGAGGCAACAAGAGATTGTCTCCAAGAATCTCATCTCACCACAAAGGCACTCACAGACACAAAGTAAGAGGATCGGAAGCAAAATTTCAGGTGCATGGAACACAAAAGAAAGCTGGGGTTGCTGTTGTAATCTCAGACAATATACTCTTTAAGCTATCAAAAATTAAGAAATATGAAGAAGGTCACTATATAATGATAAAAGGTTCAATTCATCAACAAGAAATATCCATCCTAAATATATATGTACCCAACATAGGAGCAGCAACATTCGTAAAGCTGCTTCTAGGTAAACTGAAAAAAGATATTGACTCTAACACTGTCATAGCTGGGGACTTTAATACCCCACTCACAACCCTAGGCAGATCATCAAGACAAAACATCAATGAGATCCAGAACCTCAATGAGACTTTTGAACAAATAGACTTAATTGATATCTACAGCATGGAATGTACTCCAAGATCGACCACATTATTGGCCATAAATCAGGCATAAACAAATTTCATAAGATTGAAATTTTGCCATGCACCTTCTCAGACCACAGTGGAATAAAAACAAATATCAACACTAACAAACTTCCCCCCAAAACCCACAAAGACATGGATACTAAACAATATGATGCTAAGCAACTCTTGGGTCAACAATGAAATCAAAACAGAGAAAAAAACATACCTGGAAACAAATGAAAATGAAGAAACATCTTAACAAAACCTCTGGGACGCCATGAAAGCAGTAGTAAGAAGGGAATTCATATCTTTACAAACACACATGTAGAACATAGAAAGATCACAATTTAACAGCCTAACAAGTCACCTAAGAAAACTGGAAAAGCAAGACCACCAAAACGCTAACTTCAGCATAAGAATCCAGATCACCAAAGTAAAAGCCCAAATCTAGGACATAGAAGACAAAAAGATTATACAAAAAATCAACAAAACAGAAACCTGGTTCTTTGAAAGGATAAATAACATCAAGGGTCCCATAGCCAGACTGACCAAGAAAAAGAGAGAAAAAGCCCAAATAAACTCAATAAGAAACACAAAAGATAACCAGGCTTGGTGGCTCAGCCTGTAATCCTGTGCATTGCTAGGCTGAGGTGAGTGAAATGCCTGAGCCCGCGGGTTCGAGACCTGCCTGGGCAACTTGGTGAGGGACCTCATTTCTACAATAAATCAAAAAATTAGCCGGGTGTGGTAGTGCGTGCCTGTAGTTCCAGCTACTTGGAAGGCAGAGGCAGAAGGATTGCCAGAGTCCAGCAGGTCGAGGCTGAAGTGGCCGGGAGCAGCCATTGCACTCCAGTCTGGGCAACAGAGTGAGACTCCAACTCAAAAAAAAAAAAAAAAAGAAACACAAAAGATGAAGTCACAACTAACCCTGAAGAAATACAAAAGATTATCGGAGATCACTATGTACAATTGTATGGAAGCAAACTTGAAAACCTAATGGAAATGGAGGACTTTCTAACATCAAACAACTTCCCTCAGTTGAAAAAAGTAGAAATTGAGACCCTAAATGGACCAATAACAATCAAGGAACATGACTATGTCATAAGAAAGCTACCTACAAAAAAAGCCCTGGACCAGATGACTTTCCAGCAGGATTCTACAAAACATACAAGAAGGAATGGATACCAATCCTATTGGAAGTATTCCAGGGGTTCCGGTAAGATGGCGAGGGCACAGGTGGGACTGTGAGATTCTCTGAAAGTGAGTTCCCATAAAGACTCTTACTTTCCTTCCCCTAACCCCCTGCCCAATGCCTGCCACACCAGTCCGAGTCCTGGAGACCTTCGGTTCCTTGTGTGGCTGGCTTCTACGACCCCTCTGCAGCTGCTGTTCCACCCCAGGTGACCCTGGGTCCTGGCTGAGTGGAGCTCCCAGCTCCCTCCCTGGCTACACTATCTCACCTGGCCCCAAGCCAACCACCACCGCCTGTGGAGGCCCTCGGATACTGCCTTGTGAAGATATGGGTTCCCTTGCTGGCTACACTGATCTGCCCAGCACTCGGCCGCTGCCAGCTCCCTCCCTGGCTGGGCGTCCACCCCAGTTTCAGGCTGTGGCAACCCCGGGAGGCCCTCCATGCCCACCCCTAGAAACTACAGGCTCGATTCCCTCCTGGGGTGCCCCACCAGACCCAAGGCCACCACTGCCCACGAAGGCCTCCAGCCCCTGTGCCTTTGGGTTCTGTGCCACCACCCGGGCTGAAGCACCCAAAGCCATAGCCAGTGCTCCACCCTCAGAGTTCTGGGCCCGCCATTGGTTCCAGGTCCCCACCCAGACCCATCTCAAGCTGCCGGCAACAAGGAGGATCTGGGTGCCTGTCCCTCAGAGATACCAGCTCCATTCCTGCCTGAAGGGCCCTGTGCGTGACCCAAAGCCACTGCCACTCCCTGCCACCTGCCTTATCCACAGACCAGATGAGTGGAGAAAAAGAACGAGTGGAGGGAAAAGATCGGCGAAAGAGGAGCCATGTGCTGCAGCCATTTTCCAGGCATAGATTTACATTGTCCCACCCATCTATGAGCAGCCTCCACCTTGGTTTATAAGGAAACCTCGCCAAACAAGAGACAAAAGGCCCTCACTTACACTGAATCAGACACAGGCAACTCAATCCTGTGGCCTCTCAGGCAGCAAGCCAAGGGAACCAACTCAACCTATCAGCAAGTCTATCTGCCTGCAAAGGGGAGAGGCTAGAGATCAGAGCTGAGGAGACTTTAGACACTCAGGAAAGACTCCAGAACTAGTCTGGTTTCTTATTTTGATGTTTTATTTCATTGCTTAGACTGTTTATTTTGCTCACTTTTGTTTGCTTTTTGGGTTGGACTAGTTGTTTGTGTTGGGGGAAAACACATCAAAATGCATGAATTTATTGGACTGTCTTTGTGGGATTACCAGTATGCTTTAGAGAATCTTGTTTGTTTGTTTTTAACTCTTTTCTGGTCTTGTGTCTCTTTTCATTCATTAGTTGGTATGTATGTCTGTTTTCCTTCTTACTTTTCTCTCTCTCCACCTTCCTCTTGACACCGCTTCTTCTATTATTTTCCTTTTTCTTACCTCCTTTGGTTCCAGGGAGCAAACCTAAACCCCACTGCATGGACAGATTGTAAGGCAGTGGAAAGTGGGTTCCAGCTTGCCCATACACCTGATGGTGGATACTGGGATCTGCAGATAGATTCTGAATCACAGCTTCCCCCTCAATAAAATCTGAAAACTGCAAAAAGTACAGCCCCAACATACAGTCCAGTCTCAAAAGTGAACAAAGCCAGGGGGCGCTCATGAGGAAGAAAAGGAGATTGAAAAAAAAGAAGTAAAAGCAACCCCACAGTCCCTGAAAAACAGAATTCAAGAAGGGGAGGGCAAGTGGGAGAGAGAGAAAAATCTACCCAAATGAAGAAAACCCAAAAGAAGAAAATAGGTCTCTCACAGACCCCTGGGAGTCAGACACTGAGAAAACTGACTTCAGAAGGCAAACAATGAAGAGCCCCCAGAATGACTGGTCTCAAACTACAAACTCAGATATCAAGACATTAATGGAGAGATTAAAAAGAATTGAGGAGAGAGAAGAGGAAACTAGGAAGGAGTTGATAACTGAGATAACAGTAGTAAAGAATACTATGAATGAAATAAATAACAAACTGATAAGCATGGAAAGCAGAATTAGCCAAGCAGAAGAAAGA
>CAUYQG010005682.1:0-22965 GCA_963574415.1 Tarsius wallacei
AATAAACTTAGCTTTGAAATGTTAGTCTGCAAAAAAAAAAAAAAAAAAAAGTGAGGCATTGGCAACAGCATGAAATAAAGTGAGTTGTGGCTGAATTTGATCCAAACCAAATAATGATGGTCAGTCATCTAGGGATATTTCTAGTGAAGAATTAGCAAAATACATAGGTGAACAGAGGGAACTCTTTTTATTTTTTTGTTAATAAAAGAGTAAACACTCTCCCAGCAGGGAATGACCACTGACCAACTCAGAAGAGCAAACCAGTTACTCTCACAGATACCTGGATCCTGAAGTATCTCTCTGCCCTCAATTTCCTGGCTAGGTGCACATCACTTTGTGCAAAGAATTCTTTGTCTTCTTCATTGTTTCCAGAATCCAATGTGGAAAAAAAGGAGCTTTTACTCAAAGCAGAACTAGTTTGCCTTTTTTTTGTAATATAGTTATAGAGGCAGCTAGCTCCATTGATGAACAGATTGCACAACCATGGCAGATTTGTAGTCTTACCAGAAATAGAAATCACAAGTAACAAAGGACATCAGAGAAGTGGGAGGTTGCAGACCAAAAATCCACATAAATGCCAACAAAAGTAACCAAATGTGAATCTGAACATTTTAGAGCAGAATAAGGTCAGTGATTTGAGTTTGACCTGGCACCAACTTCTGTTCATTCATACATTCATTCAGTAAGTCAGTCACACATCCATTCATTCACACATTCATTAATTCAGAACTGCCTCTGTGTCCATATTTTCTAGCAGGCATTAACTAGCCTTGGAATTTTCAAGATGAGACAGTTGAATCTCTTCCCTCACAGAGCTTTACAATTGAGTGCAAAGATAAATATGCATACAGATACTGATAATAAGCACACAGTTTCCATTGAGAGATACACACAGTGTTATATTAATCTGTCATAACATAAACTTTAAAAATGTATTATAAATATTTTGCCAAGATGCAAAAAATTGGTAAACTAAATAAAGCATATCAATCCATAATCTCAGGACCCTGATCCTACTACGACCTTTAACAACTTTCCTACCAATTTTGACTTAATTAGTCAGATAGCTATAAGCTGGTGAGGCTTAGCAAAGTCTGAATTCTAAAAGGAGGCTTTGACTTGCCACAAAACTTACTGACTCCAGGAAATAAATCACTAATTATTAGGAAGGTGTCTGGAAACAGAAACCCTGCCAAGTCCTCTCAAAGCACAGCCCTTAGTCATTTGTTTATTTATTTAAAATAAATTTACTGTTTGTGGGGCTAAGAGGCAGCAGATTCCTATCACGTAGGAGATTCTTGTCTAGATATGTACACAATTACAGTTTGTTTTTAAGAGTTCTAGAAGATGGGTTCAAAGAAGGGGTGGTCAAAATTACCAGCTGTGGGAGCAGTGAAGTGACCCAGTGAAGTGACACCAGAGAGTGACCCCCTCACTCCATACCCAGATATGAGCCAGGCCACCCTCTTGATAGGACCAGAGTACTGATGAAACCACTTAGGGGTTTGCAAACAATTTTGTTCCTCAGTTACCCCTGCCATCCCTCCTAGATTCTGACTTACTTGGTCTAAGAGGAGTTCTGGGGAATTCATATTCAAAAATTCTGTAGTAGATAAAAGTACATCCAGGGTTGAGAAACACCAGCACTGACACAGCTCCAGGTGTGAGAGGAATGTCAGAGGGGTTTGAGTGCTGGACCGATTTGGCACATCTATGGAGAGTGGGTGAGATGATGAAAATGGAAACAAACAACATCATAAAACCAAAGACAAGGAGAGTGTTTCAGTGGTTCAGGAGAAATGATATAAGGCAGCTTGGCTTAGGAAAAAGGCAGTAGGAAAAAGGCTAGACACCAAAGGGACACCAAGGAGGGTATCAAGAAGACTGGCAATGCAGGAGGCACCCACATTTCTGGGTGACTGAGAAGACAATGTTTCATCAGGAGGATAGCTCACGATAGCACTTTCTTGGTAGGGCTGGGAGGAGACCCCTGTCAGTGGTCTGAGTCCCAGCAGAGAGAGATAAGAACCAGATGCCTCCACCTCCTCCCGTCTCACTGCAGGTGCCATCGGGCTGGGCTGGACTTGAGAGGGGCCATCAGAAGACTATGTGACCTTCAGAAAGAGTAGAAAGCCCCCAAAACCACCAGCAAAAATGATCTCCTCATTTTCTTGCAACTTTCAGAAATCCTTTACATGGAGAACAAAAGCTTTCACTCCTTAGCAAAAGATAAAAGGCTTAAAATGCAAATGCCTCATCGATGCCTTACTTCGACTGGCACTCATTCTCCCCAAAGTATAATCATTCAATCGGCAGGAAAATGTGTCTGACAGAGGGAGGGGCACTGAGGACTGCTGGGTTTCTGAATCTAGAAAGAGAAGCCACTGAGGGAAAAGAAACCTAGGTGACACAGATGGGTTTGGGAAGTGAGTCCCCCTGGGTTACCCGCTACTCTGTTATTATGAAGGGTGTCTGACTGGGTCATTGTGGGTGTTGTTCTGAGCACACACAGTTGACTGGTGGCTCTGTCACTAAGCCATGTGAATATGTCACACCACCATTGCTTTGTGTGGCTCACAGGTCTATTCATGCCTAATGCAGCTGACTTTCTAATAAGGAAGCTTCCTTCCCAGAGAGTTTGCTTTGAGGAAACTTCCTGTCAATGACTGAAACAGGGAACACTCTTGGAGCTTGATACCACGTTATAAAATGGTTTGAATTGAAGGACATTGTCCCTACCACAGAAAAGCCAAACCCTGGCCCAAGTTGGGCCCTCTGGTGACACCTGGGGCTCCATGCCCTTGTCAGCTGGACGTGGATGCTTCCAGATCAGAGGACAGAATATTTGCATATAGGTGTTGTCTTTGTGCATTCTATGTCTGTGATGGTTCACACTTAGTGAGCAGAACATACCCTTAGTTATGGTTTTTGAAGATTTAGGTAAAGCCTTAAAGTGGTGCTGGGCCCCAGCAAAATTGAAAAATACTTGAGATAAAGCTTGTCTTCGGGTTCCCCCACTTCTCCCCTCTCATCGCCCACCTCACCCCACCCTGAGACCTCCCATGCCAGGGAAATCTCACAGCCCCATCCCAGGAGATCCTCCTTGGCCTATACTGTCCAGACAACTGACCCGTCCCCATCCAACTCAGCAAGTGTTTCCTCATGCATACCATGTGTGCCTACTATAGACATGGTGGAATGACACCATGGAACATATTTGTGAATTCAGTTGGACGCTTCTTCCATGGCTGGCCCTCTTTCTAACACAGAGATGGCTGTGGAAGAGAAGAGATTCCTCTCATCTCTCACGTGGGCTAGTTCCACTGCAGTTTTCTTGCAGAAAGCATCTTTCCACTTCCTGGTACTAGTGTTTAGAAATGTGTAATTATCACATAAACAAACTTGAAACACAAGCCAACGACTTTGGTCTGGCTGTCAACAGGAGAGCCTCAGCCTCTCCCTGTCTGGGAAACCAGGTTGTGGCATGCAGGTGGGTGGGTGTGTCAACCCCTGACTCCCACCCTATGACTCAGGTGTTGGAGACAGACACATAGTCTAGGCACCAACCCAGTGCCCCCAGCAGGAGTTGGGACAAAAACTCAAACAAGTCCCTTGGGTGTTCTTATCCTATATGGCTGGCCCAGCATCACCCGGGCCCAGAGCACATCCTCCTGGGGAGCTCTATGCATGGAGACTCAGCAACTACTACTGTGTTTTTGGAACTGAAGTCAGGAACCCCTGAGGGCCAGAGACATGTATTTGTAGGACTTAAGTTTCTTCATGATAATGTTATCATCTTGAGCTTGATGTCAGAGATTGTCTAAAAAATTTATACAAACACATGGCATCATTCAGTGACTTTGTATAGTCAGTGCAGTCCTAATGAGCTCAGGTTTGCATTTTCAATGGCTTTGGTACCAAGTTGTTCCCAAATGCAGTGGGTCCTGCAGGGATTTCGGTGCCTCTGGGCCCCACCAGGGATGTAACCTTGTTCTCCACTGAAGAGTCCTCATAACCCTAAATCATTCACTCCAAGACTGGAAAGGAAGGCCTAGATATTTGCAGTTTTCTTTTCCAGCACTGTCCCTCAAGCAGTGGTCACTTTCCTCAGATGTGAAGGCAGACAGATGTCAAGAAGTTTCAGGGTCTCAATACATTTCTATGTGCCTTCTGTTTTATTTATAAAATAAAACACTAAGGCTCTGTTTCTCAGGATAAGCCCTTGGATAAAGGCCTCACACCACCTCTTGCCATAACTCTTTCTCCTCTTCTGATTGGTTTTCTTAGTTGACGTCTCTCTGTTTCATTTTTTTTTCTCTCTCTCAATCCTGCATTCATGCCTGTTGTTCATTCTAAGGAAAGCTAGGCCACAGATGTTTAGCTGTGCATCAACTGTGAGTGACAGAACATCTCTGGGACCCTCAGGGTCTCACCCCGTGACTGATCCATGCTGCTCCTTGTATGTGATCATGTCTGCTTTCAAGTATAACTCCATCTTTTAATTGGAATGCTGGGAATACTTCTAGGAGATCGTGAAAACCTAAATTCCTCACAAAGCAATCTGTCTTTAAAAAAGCAGAAGTTAGGTTAAATATCATTTCTGGATACTTGCCCTGGCTACATGTTGTATTGCATGGAAGGAAAGAGATCCAGAGAATGATTTGTGGACCTCATGTGGTTTATTTAAACTGTGCGACTTCCGTGTGGGACACATCCCTGTAGCAGACTTGAAATGAGATATCCAACATGAACTAACAGAAAAATGTACTCAACACCTTCAATATTAGAAGCTGGGAACATCATGGGCAGCAAAATTGATCCAGTAAGCAGGAAAGGGTGGAAAGAGTGGACCAGAGCTGAAAACAAAACTCCTTGGAAGCCTTCCTGGCATGCTGCCCTTCCTTCCAGCATGTTAAGTTTGTGCAGTTTATCAGGCTGAGGGGTTTGCATAGATGCATTGAGCTCTTCAGCACTATTGCTCAAGGGGGCAGTTTTTCTGAAGAGTCAGAACAAAATCACACTGGTATTATTCCTGCCTAGTGCTGGAAAGTGGTCAAAGAGGAGGGTGGGGACTGAATGGGCAATAGTTTTCCAGAGAGGGTATTTCATTCTCTGCACAGTTTGGTACTGGGAGGAATATACAATAAATAAAAGCCAGTTGGAGTTCACAGACTTGTTAGAAATGGCTGTAAAAATGGTTATTCCAGAACTTCCTCAAATTGTGCATTTCTATCCATGTCATGACTGGAAGAACCAAAACTTATATGAGTTGGCCAGTACAAATAAACTGATAAAAAGAGAGAGGAAGAAAAATAGATGGGGAAGTTCATTGGTGATCTAAGACAGAAATACACATCAGGGTTTTCATGTCTGTTGAGTTGATATATCCACTGGCTGGAAACTGCAGGCTCACAGGCCAGACTGACCCTCATCAAGTGGCCTTCTGTGTCCATTTTATGGCATTGACTGATTCCCCAATGTCTGAGTCCTTCAATGATATTAGGCTCCATGCTATTTGACACCTTCAGCAAATATTTATTATGCCAGGCACTGTGCTGGGCGGTCCTCAACAAAGACAAATAAAGTTCTGTCTATGGTCTCAAAAATGTATAATGTAGGAGGCAAATACATAGGAAATCAATAAATGCAACACTACTAAACTAGTGAAACTTTTTGTTAAGAAATTAAGTTGACATTCACATAGCATAAAGTTAACCATTTTAAAATGAAAAAATTCAGTGGGATGTAGCACATTCACAATATTGTGCAACCTAAATCTCTGTGTAGTTACCAAACATTCTCACAATCTCAAGATGCATCATTTCACTTTCAACCTATTTTCATCTTTGTATCTAAAGTGAGTCTCTAATAGCATAAATAGGTTGGATATCCCTTATCTGAAATGCTTGGGATCAGAGGTGTTTCAAATTTTGGAATATTTGCATTATACAGCCATCCCTTACAGGATACACATAGGTGATTGGTTCCAGGACCTCCCACATATGCCAAAAATCTACTCATCTCAAAATTGGCCCTGCAGAACCAATGTATACAAAAAGTCAGCCCTCTGTGTACATGTGATTTGAATTCCTTGACTACTGTATTTTCAATCCACATTTCAATGGAAGAAAAAAACTGCATATGGGTGGACCTGCACATTTAAAACTGTGTTGTTCAAGGGTCAATGGTACTTACCAGTTGAATGTCCATATTCCAAAAATCTGAAATCCAAAGTGCTCCAGTGAGTATTTCCTTCTAATATCATATCAGCATCCAAAAAGTTTCAAATTTTGGAGCATTTCAGACTTGGAATTTTCAGACTAGGGATACTCAACCTGTAGTTAGATCATGCTTTTAAAAATACCTATTCTGTCAGTCTTTGTCTTTCAATTGGTGAGTTTAATCCATTTCCATTTAAAGTAATTTTTGGTAAGGAAGGACTTATTTCTGCCGCTTTACTGTTTATTTTCTGTGTTTCTTATACCTTTTTTATTCCTCAATTCCTCCAATACTGCCTTTAAAAAATTTTTTTAGTGTACTGTTTTGAATTCCTACTCTTTTTTTTTTCACATTTTTGTTCCTTTTTAGTGGTTACCATGAAGGTTACAATTAACATCCCAAATTTACAACACTCTAGTTTGAATTCACTTAATGTCAAAAGCATACAAACACTGCTCTTGTACAGCTTCATTCCTAGTCTTATGCAATTATCTATTCCTACATTATGTATCATTAACATAGATTTATAATTATTGTTGTATGCATTTGTCTTTTAAATCATATAGGCAACAAAAAAGGAGATATCACCCCCCCCCAAAAAAAACAATAACAATACTGACTTTTGTATTGATGTATGAAATTATTTTTTACTGGAATACTTTATTATTAGTTGGTATGACTTCAAGTTAATATGTATAGTCCTTTCATTTTAGTCTGAATGATTTCTTTAACATTTATTTTAGAGCAGGTCTATTAGTGACAAAATTCTTCAGCTCTTTCATATCTGGGAATGTCAATTTTGGCTTCATTTTGGAAGAATAGTTTTGCAAGATATAAAATACTTGGTTGAGAGTTTCCTTTCAGAACATTAAATATGGCTTCCCACTCCTTCAGACCTCCACAGCCTCTGAGAACATCAGCTGTTGATCTTATTAATGATCTCTTGTCTATTACGGGTTGTTTCTCTCTTGCTACTTTTCAGTTTCTCTCTGTTTTTGAACTTGACAGTTTGATGGTAATGTGTCAGTATGGATCTCTTTGAATTTATCCCACTAGGAGTTAATTGAGCTTCTTGAATAAGTATGTTTATGCCTTTTGTCAATTTGGGACATTATTGTCAGTATAAGTCGTTACATGATTTCAGCAAATGCCTTCTGGAAAGCTGATCCTGCCCAAGGGTCCTAAACAAAGGCTACTTTTTACACTCCTCTGTCAGGGTCAAAATAAATAATCACAGTGATTATTTTAGAACGAGGTTCATATTTCCTCCTAATACCATAAGGTCTCATGAGGAACTCAGGTTACTCCCCCTATGCTGCTGAACTGGGGAATGGAAAATAAGAGATGGGTAAGCAAAAATATCAGAATGCTTTTTAACCAAAGCTTGGCAGTCTCTTTCTTCATTCAGCAACCCTATTGTAAGTTTTATTGTAAGTTTTAAAAATTAGATTACAGAGTTCAAAAAGAGTTGATTCTGTATGCTTTTGCCAGCTTACCGGTTACTTTAGTGGAGGGACAGATCCTTGGAGCTACCTACTCCACTGTTTCCGTGGTACCACTCAACCTGATGGAGCCTTTAAGCCCATTTGGAAGAAGAATCTCTTTAACAGACCTCATCAAGGCCCGGCCATGTCCTAATTGCCCACCCTGAGTCTCCCTGCAGCTCTGCTGAGAGTTTCTGTTGATGCTTATAGCTTCTGCCTTGATCACCTGCCTCCCTCAGTCTGAGCTGAGCAGGCATACTTGGCTCACATCCAAAGAAGGCCAGTGCTGCTGAGAAGTTTGCTTTCTCAGAGAGACTCTCAAGGAGCAAGGGATGGGAATTGATGGATAGATACCTGTGCTTCTTCATTGCTTAGATTTTTTTCAAGGCATGTCCCACACAGCCTCTCAGAGTGAGCCCAGCAAGATCGAGCCCCAGTTGTCCACACTGGTGATTTGTTCATGTACTTCGCGGCTTCCTCCATTCTCAGACTGACAGTCCATTCTCTCACCTTGGCTACTGGATCATCTCCCAAATAAATTTATTGTGTTCACATCCTTATTTCAGGATATGTTTTTTGTGGAAACCCAAACTAAAGTAACCTCTGCCTTCACTCCTCAAAGTATAGAATCCCACAGTGGTGGCACCATCTCTGCAGCTGGCTGTGGTGTTATGAACAACTCAGTCCAGAGGACCCTTACAAGAATGCCCTGGCTGACCAGTGGGAGATTGTGCCTCCTCCTTGCAAAGTTATGAGGCCCCAGCAATTGACTGTAGGCCTTAACTCCTGAGTTATATGCTAATCATTAAAGCTTCTCATTTGTATACATACATGTCAAAATGGTGAGATGCAGAGACCTTGTCTTGGGATAAAAATAGGCTATATGAAACGGTGTGAAAAAAAAAAAAGTATTCTTAGTCTTGGTGACTTCATTCAATGCATAAGCACTTTTTTTCCTGCTGAATTTCCAGGATTGAAGAAATCTTTCTTACTAAGGACCAGCTGGATTTTACTTTTTTTTTCTTTGAGTGTCTTCTCAGATATGGAAAGATCTACAAAAACCTTCATGAAGCATGAGCCAGCTGAGGAGACTTCAGATAGCTGTTTTGATTATTTCAAAAGAGTAGAAAAGTGTGCTCCCCCCCACATTCCCCAAAGTGAGTTTGGGAGACTGGGAATAGGTAATCTTTCCCTTTGCTACTCTGAGAAATAACTCTTTTTCTCCTGGCGTCTGACTTTTTGCTCAAAACTGAGGCCATGCTTTTGCAGACACTAATGGAGAGTTGGGCTCTGACTTTCCACAGTGTGCTGGGGCTTTACCCCTTGCCCCTGCTTTGAGCCCTCTACCAATCTGGGACACAGATAGCAGTGAGCAGGGCTTTCGTGGATGAGGTCACATAGAGACAGCTTCTTTACAATCAGACTCTATTATGTTGTTTTTTTTTCAAACTGTAAATCTGAATATGGTGACTGCAACATTTGACTGAACCAAGAATGGGGGCTTGAGATGTAACAAACACAGCTTGGGGAGAGGGAATTAAAACACTTGAGATAGAAACAGGCCCAGGGCAGTCACCAATCTGTGAGGGATCTGTGGCTACTCTTACTGCTGCTAAGAAGGCATGGTCTCCAATTCCTGCACTGGCCACACTCATGCTCTTTGGATGGGAGGAGCTGCCATTCCAAGGTTCACTCACCAAAGCCAGTTCTGGCTGTCTGCCTTCTTGGAGGCTCATAACTACAGGCTGTGCAGCAATGATTTGATGAGAGTTGGTGTTGTACCGATTTTTCTTCTTGCCAGGAGCCGCAAAGAGCAAAAAGATCACTGCAGAACTTGAAAGAACTCTGAGCTCAGAAGTTGGGCAGGTAGGGAGAAGATGAGAAATCATGCAACTGGGGCATCTTGAACTATTTTTCATCCCCCCAAAGAGCATCCCATCAGCTGTTTCTGCCATCTCAAAACAAGAGGCATGGGGGCGAGAGAAGAAGTCTGAAACCAGAAGCGCCTATGTTTGCTTAGGTCTGGAGGAACCCGAGGGGAAATCTTTAGCCTCGAGGATCACCTTTTTGGCACTTAGAGATGAGACAACTGAACAGAAAGACAGAATCTTCCAGAACCTGTGCTAAGCTCTCCCATGCATCCTGTGCCACTCTGTGGGAGGTTGTGCTCCTGGCGCCCATTTCTCTTTTTGATACCATCTCAGGTCCATCCAGTTTCCAGGTCCTAGGAGAGACTGGCTGATGTCCACCTCACACAGGCTTCTTGGGTAAAGAGAAGTTGAATTCATTGATCCTTACTCCCTGACAATCATTCATTGGCATTTGTTGGATATATCCATTAAGTGAGATGGATTCTCTCAAGGGATCCCATACAACGTTTTATTTCTTCTCATTACTTTTCCCTTTAGCATCCTGGGTGAAGTCATGGCTGAGCTCTGTTTTTTCCCAATTTAATTCTTCCCCTTTGTTGGGCCTGCCTGTCTCTCCCAGAGAAAGCAGCAGCAGCAATGAAAAAGAGAAGGCCCAACACGATCTGGGAGAATGTTCAAGCTGCTTGTGACCCATCTTCTAGTGGGACCATCAAAACCAGACAGTGACATGCCGGGTTTGTTCTTCAGAAACAGACTTGGGTAGAGATGAGATGATGTTTTCAGTGTTGGGCATGGTAGGCTTGGGGGCCGAGGTAAGCCCTAGGTCACAGCAGCAGTCACAAAAGCAGAGAAGAGTGAATGGATTGGAGAAACATTCCTGGGGCAATAAATGGGCTCCTCAAATGCCAGGACTAAGGAGCAGTAGAGATTACAGAGGTATATCTGTAAACGATGGGGACATGTGGAGTTGAAGTGCCCATAGGACCTGGCAGGTGACAGCAGGCAGGTGGTGGTTAAGTCTGGGAAGTGAAGCCAGCTGCAGGTGGAGATATCAGTGCTGTGAATGCAGTTGTCGTAACCCTGAAAGAGAATAAGACCACCCTGGGAGGAGATGCCCGGGGAACAAGAAGTCAACCAAGAAAAATGAAGACTGGCCCTCCACATTTGTGGATGGATCTCTGTTCTTCCTCTCTGGGCAGCCCGTGCCCCTGACCTCTTGCTTTGTTCCTCTCACATCAAAACGTAACTCCAGTATTTGGAGATGCAAATCTGCAGCCTAACTCAATGAAAAACACAACTATGGATGGAAAGTTCAAGCACTTTTACCTGCAGTAGGAGAATGATCATTCTTTCCCTCACCATGGAATTGCAGTATTGAAATAAACACAAAGTTTGTATTTATTCCACAAGCACTTATACAGAATTTAGTAATTGCTGGAACGATGATATATTATTTACTATGCCCTAGTCTATGTTGTATACTACAGCACCTGCCCCCAAGAGGCACAATGCCTCCCTAGCTGGGTGAGCAAGTACACACCTGGCCACGTGGGTGCTGCCCATGTTCACAGAGACACCCTTGGAACAACAGAGGCAAGGGCATGTGTTCATCTGCCCATGCAGACCAGCTAGACATTGATCAGTGGCCCGATGACCAGTATGCCTAAAAAACAACTCCCTTCAGGATACATGTGTCTATTCTGGCAACCTAGTCTTTGTGAACAAATTTTGGCCCTTTTAAAATGACTTTTTACCAACATGTCTAGGTATATTTATGATTTAAAGGTTATATTTTGTCAAATCATTATTAGATATACAACAGTATGAATGATTGCAGGAATCTTTTTCTGTTATATTTTGTTTTAAAAGAAAATTTGTCAGTAGATCCATTCCTCATAAACTTAGGTTTCTCTCAATAAAAACTTATTTGAGCTACTTAACACAGTAATTCAGATTAATTGTCACACCCTGCACTGTACTAATTCCAAGGTTCAATCAATTATGGGCACAGTGTGCTCTACTGACCAAAACTGGTGGCCCATGTGTTGGGGTAAAGCCAGGACTGACCCCCAGAAGCATCTGGCTGCTCACTTAGCCCTGCGTTCAGTCTTCTATCAAAAGCTGTTAGAATCATTTTCTGTAGCAAGAAAAGAAAGTTCAGCCTTCTTTTTGAAGGTAATCTGTACCATGCAAACAAGGCACTTGGAAGTATGCCCTGGGGATCAGTGTGCCTTTCATTCTCACTGTCAAGCCCAAGCGATAATATTTTTGAATACTTAGTAGAAATGTCATATAAGGCCTGATGTTTTCCTTAGTAACATTTTTAAAAACCCTTAAAATGTTCTGGGAGGGAAAGTGACTGATGAAGAATAGGATAGTCTGAATGGATTTGGCTTAAAAACCCACAACGTTGAACTATGGCAAAACATAATAGGAGATCAAAACAGAAACAAAAACAGTTAAAAGTGGATTACATTTTGGTCAAGTTGACCACCAGACATCTAGATTATCAATGAACTTATCATTTGCCTAGGAGAAAGATGGACACTTGACCAAGGAAGTGACTCTGAACTGGACCTTCAGAGGGCATGACATTTCCTTGTCAAAGGAGGAAGGGGAGGGCCTTGACATGTGGGTGGAGGGGAGAATTGGCATGGTGGGGAAGTTCAGCATTCTGGGGTCCTCAGTATCCAGAGAGGCCTCAGTATTCAATGGGGCCTTGGTGTCCTGGGGTCCTCAGTGTCCAGGGGTCCTCAGTATACCAGAGGCCTCAGGGAAGGGGGTATCAGCATCCAGGGGGCCTTAGTGTCCAAGGGTCTTCAGTATACCAGAGGCCTCAGGAAAGGAGGAGTCAGCATCCAGGAGTCCTCAGTATCCAAGGGGGACCTTAGTGTCCAGGGGAGCCTTGGCACCCAGAGGAGCCTCGGCACCCAGAGGAACCTCAATATCTAGGGGACCTTGGTGTCCAGAGCTTCCTTGAGAATGAGCAGATGACAGGAAAGATGCTGGAGAAGAGAATGGGTGGGGACTGCAGATGAGGCAGCATGGACCACAGGTGAAGGAGTCTGCAGATGCGTGCTGACATTTTCCAATGGCCATCGTGACATTGTTGGAGTTCAAGGGCAGGAAGTTGATTTTGCTGGATGTTACTGAATTTAAAGTGTAGAGACTTTTTTCTCACTCAGTCGTTAGCAAAATACTATCTGGGGACCCCTGAGGTCCCTGAGACCCTTTGGGGAGTCTGCAGAGTCAAACATTTTCACAGCAAAACTACAGGTTTATTTGCCTGCTTATTTTCTCATTCTCTGGTGATTTTCAGAACTTCCCAGAGGCCATGGGATGCATGTTGATACCACTTTGAGGGCTGGCAAAGTGTGTGCTGTGTGAACTTTTCTCTTAAAATCTTCTCTGTTTTGATTTTTCATACAATAAATAGCAGTAGACATAGCCCACAGACTCAAAATCTCTTTGGGACCTTTAGTAACTTTAAAGTCTGGTGAGACCCAGGCATTGTCCTCCATCTGCACACACCACTGACCCCCGCAGAGCCTGGTGCTGGCGGACCTGTGTTGTGAGCAGGTGGAGGTGCTAGGGTTGGTAGAAGGTCACCCCTGCTCACTAACTGCACATAGAGGAAAACGAGGGAGGAGTGAACAATAACTGAAGCCTCCTTCCTGGGGAAGGTGATGATGGTACCCCATCAGCATGGGGAGCACAGTCTGGGACAGACAGGGAACGGTGTGGACAGAGACATGCTGGGTTTTGAGATACTTGCAATATGCACCAACACACTTCCAAAGGCTAGGATCTGGTGCTCGTGAAATTGCAGCATTCTTATGTGGGTGTGCAAATCTCATGCTGCTCCAGGAACCCAGGTGAGAGTAGAGACCAGAGACTGGCCTGCGGTGTCCAGGGCAGCCATCTTTCAACCGTCTCCCATTCTCAACAGGAGGATGCTCTGATCATCTCTCCTATTTTATATCTGAAAAGGAATGTTACATACTTTCCAAAAATACTGCCTCAAGTTGCATTCTTTTTCTGGTTAGATACAAACCCACCACAGGAGTGATTTCCAGACACAAAGAAAGACAGACTGGCCTCCCCGCACCAGCCACTGATGGTGAAGTCAGAGGTCACTGCCAAGGGGAAGGGCAGGCCTCTGACATGAGCGAAACTGAGGTTGAATTGGAGGTCCCTCCCTATGGGCTGGATTTCCTTCCCACTGTGCTCCTCGACTGCATAGTTGCAAGCTGACAGTAGAGGTACTATTTTTTAATGATGCCTTCTCTGGAAAGGGTCTGCAGGTGGATGCTGTGTTGAGTACTTTTACTCTGCAAGGTCTCCACATCAGGACTAACCCTTGGGAAGGCAGGTCAGATCCATCCATGTGGGGTCGGGGAGGACCCCTAGGAAATGAGGCTCTCCCTTTCAGCTTTTAAATTGCTACATGCTTCCTAGGAATTCTACAGCAGACAGCAAATGCTTTCCTCAATTATCTCAAACCAAGCAAGGACAGGGAGAGCCTAGTGTGTCGCCACACCGGTAGTGTTGCCACAGTGTGTCAGCATCATCCAGCAAAGCCCATGACCACGAAGGAGGGTGGAAATAATTGCTGATGAGTCCGAGTCATCCAGGGCCAATGGGCCTGGATGTGATGCCACTTCGTGTCTAGGGACACTCAGTCCCTCGGCCGTTAAGGTGACCCAGACACAACCAGCACTTATGGGCTTACCCAGATGTGGCAGAGATGATTTCTTAGACTCTTTGAACTGGAAGACTCTTTGAAGTTGTCTCCTACAACTTGTGATTCTACAGATGAGGGAACTAAGTTTCTGGAAACTAAAGTTACCTCCACCTAAAACCTAAAGTGGTCCTAAAGGCCCAGCCCTCCAAGCTCACCCCTTTCCTTGAGAGCTCCTGGATACAAAGTGGTCCTAAAGCCCCAGCCCACCAAGCTCACCACTTTCCTTGAGAGCTCCTGGATACTCACCTAAGTGCAATGGGCGTGGCCTCTTGCAATGTGTCTTAAAGGGTGCCAGGCATATTCTGTACATTCGAGAGAGTTGGGCTAAGTGACCCCCATACTGCAGCTTGTCCCTTTGTACCCTTCCCGTAGGACTGTTGACCCGACCTCCAGAGAGTCCTCCCTTTGTGAACACTTTTGAGCATCTTTGCATTTCAGACATTGCACTAGGTGCAGGAAATACCAGCCTGGATAATGCATGGTGCACGCTTTAAGGTGTTTACAGTACATTGGGGCAAACAGGCCTGACATGACCCCCACAGTCTGTGCATTGAAACACACCGGCTACCATGCAGGTCACCTTTGACCGGCACAGGCTGCGTCCTGCTGCAGCCCCAACCACCCAATGTAAAAACAGCACTTCCTGTGCCTATTGTAGTGGTTGCTGACTGCAGATTCCCTCAGGAAGCCTCTGCTTCTCCTGAGAATTTCCCTTGAGTACCCAGGAGAGCATCGTATACACTTAAATGCCAAGACTTATGTGCAGAAATAAGTACTGAGTGAGTGTAAAAGAGCATATGTGACCTGTGAGTTTTAGTATTTATGTATTTATTTTAATTTATTTAATTTATTTATTTTTTTGAGTTGGAGTCTCACTCTGTCACCCAGGCTGGAGTGCAGCTCATGGCCACTGCAGCCTTACCTGCTGGGCTTCAGCCTTCCAAGTAGTTGGAACTACAGACATGTGCCACCAAGCCTGGCTAATTTTTCTTGATTTATTGTGGAGACGAGGCCTCACCAAGTTGCCCAGGCTGGTCTTAAACCCCTGAACTCAGGCAATCTCTCTCACCTCGGCCTCCCAAAGAGCTAGGATTACAGGCATGAGCCACCACGCCCAGCATGAGTTTTAAGTATTTAAAGTTTCTTTCACCATAACTTGTTAAAATTCGAAATCAGGTATGTCTGGAGATTCTGATGTGCTGAGATCTCTCCAGCCCCAGCCAGCTGGCTTCCTTCCAGACACGCCGTTCTGTTCTGAAGCTCTCCTTTACTTTGTTGTCTTAGGGAAGCATGTCCCAAGTTATAAAGCAGGTCCTATGCATCCAGTGTCACTTCTGCAGTCTTGTTATTCAAGGAGGGAGGATAACTCAGCCAGGTCTAGGGGGACCAGGAAGTACATTCTGATGTGAGTGAAGGGGCCAGAAGGAACAGGTGTCTGCACCTGCTCAGAGTTGCCATCTTCACGCTGGGAAGACAACAGGCTCCCGGTGGGAGGAAATGGCTCAGGAAGATAAACAGTACTCCTGAGAACTATGTAGAAAGAGATGAGAGAATAGTAAAAATCAACTTGCCAACAACGAAGGATTTTCAAACTCCTTGGGCACACTGGTGACATATTTAGCAGAAGGCAGGTGCAGAAGGGCTCTGCTCTGGAAACACTGGTCCCATCCTTGGGGTGGAGGGAAGAGACAGGTTCTCCTGCGTGATGCCAGAGCCAGGCTTGAGGCACACACTGTCTCCTGCAGAGACATGGGCAATGTGCCAAGGCCACCCCACCTCCTGCTGAAGCATTGACAGCCGCCCTCAGAACCTTAGGAAACCCGCCACCTGGGGATGTCTGTAATTCTATCATCAGATGCATTCATCTGGCTTCCCATCTCAAGTGTCCCCAGACAAGATGCTCCCAGGGAGGAGGACAGGACACCCGTGCGGATGTGTAGACTCAGGGTGGAAGGAGCCAGCAAACCTTGTGGTCCTCCTGTGTGAGAAGGTGGACACTGAGGCCTGGTTGGGCAGTGAGGCTTGAATGTGGCAGTTAGTAATGTTTCCAAAGCCTGGCCAGCTGCCTTGGGCACATTTTGAGGACACAGGGTCTGGCCAGGACAGGAATGTCCATCCACTCTCCTTATAATTAAGCCAATGCATCAAATAGGGTTTGTGAGAAGATGGCTTAATTTTAAGGATGTTCAAGCTCCTTCTTTTTTCAAAGAATTCAAGCCCCCTTAGCATCCCACCTACATCAGTGGCTTCTTCTTACACTCTGAAAGCTCTTCATTTGCCAAGCCCAGACACATGAAGGTGGGCAGGGGAGCCCTCAGGAGGGCTGTCAGGAAGGAAGCCACAGCAGTAACCAGCCTCGGACTGATCCCACTCCCCTGGACAGCCCAGCACGGGGTGTGACTGTGGAAGATCAGCACTACAGTGTTGGTCCTAGCATTGATGGAAAAACGACAGACATATAAATACACACACATGCACATGCACCTACATGGAATGTCAAGTTCATCTCTGGTGATTCATATGCTTGCACTTGGTGCTATTTATTGCATTGATTGTTGAACCATTTTGTCCCTAGAAGTCCAGGGAACATACTCCCCACTCACCATAGTGATTTTGAGTACCACAATGCCCTCAGTCTAGTCATGAATCACTTTGGATGTCACATGGGAGCGTTTTAGATCTTCCATCACACTGCGAATCTCTGGGCTTCTTTATTTTTTAATTTCCGATATTTTAATCTTACAGAGTCAGCTGAATATGAGGCTGCCTCTCGATAACACAAAAAAGAATTTTCTTTGAAAGTAAGGAAAACAGACATTATAAAATTTAATAATAAAACTCAGAAGGGAGAAGAAAAAAATCCATACCTAGACTTCAAAAAGGAGCCAGGCTGAATTAGAACTAAGTCTCAAAAGTTGTTGCCCACTGATGTGCCTAATAGAAACTCTGAGGATGGTGACAGAGGGAAATGCACAGGGAACACATCGCTAGGGTCTGTACCTGGGGCTTTTGCTGGAGACTCGTGGTCATGCCTGTGTGGAATGCTGGACTAAGAATTCCCGAGGTCAGTTCTGTGTCTCTTTCTGGGGCTAAGTGCAAGGGACACTGAATAATGTGAGGCCTTCAGATCTCAGAAAATAGGTTTATATGTGGACTGTGGTCTCCACCGGGTGGGAGTTTTGTCCACAGAGAAAGTGCTGATGCTTGAAGACCTAGAGAGTGCCAATGCCTGGTGAGCTCCTGCTATGCAGTGTGGAAACCACCGGTATGTGTGGCTCCCAAACCCTGAAAGCCCTGCTGGTGAGCCTGGGGAAGTGCATGCTTTGTTTTTATTTTATTTTAATTAATTTGGTATGAATTGTTGTGGCTTCCACTACAGACAATGCAGCTATAAAAAGTTTGTAACACCTGTGAGTACAGATATTTGAAGACTGTCACTCTGAGGATCTTGAAGAACCAGACCCATTATTTCAGTACCAATGTCACCTCTTGACACAGTTGAATGACTGTCGGCTACACCTGCATACTTAGAACCCTCCCTCTCACTGTCAGAGGCATGATATCCTAATAGGTGGTAAGCCCCCAACCATGCGGTTATTTTCTTTAAAAAAAACTGCCAAAAGGGCCAGGCTCAGTGGCTCAGCCAGTAATCCCAGCACTTTGGGAGGCTGAGGTGAGTGGATTGCCTGAACGTGTGGGTTCAAGACCCACCTGGGCAACTTGGTGAGACCTCTTCTCTACAATAAATCAAAAATTAGCCATGCACAGTAGCACGTGTCTGTTGTTCCAGCTCCTTGGGAGGCTGAGGTGGAAGGATTGCTATAGCCCAGCAGTTCAAGGCTGTGGTGGCCATGAGTGTGCCACTGCACTCCAGCCTGGGTGACAGAGTGAGATTCCAACTCAAAAAATAAAATAACTACCAAACTTAGTGTATCAGAAAGATGCTGTGTCTTTGATATTAAAGATAATTTTTAGAAAAGATTTCCCCCAAATCCTACCAATGAGTACAATTTACACATTTAATATTTAATTTGTTGATATGGTAGGCCTAATAGTAAATATTGAGTTCTTTGGTGCAAGGCAGACCTGGGTTCAAATCCTGCCAGCATTTCATGTGTCCTTGGGGAGACAGGCAGTCTCCCTGGACCTCTCCACCATCTGTAGATGGAAGAAAATGCTCACACAGTGGGGGTGTCGGTGGTGGCTGCAGCGCACAGCTGTTCCTTTGAGGGTTTGTTCACAAGAGTTGGTTTCTCACATCTGTCCCTTGCCTCCCTCCTGAGCCAGCCTGGCTGAGCAACTTCACAGGGACCTTTGACCAATGTCCCTGGAGCAGGGACAGGCATCTCTGAGCACCAGCACCACATGGCACCAGTCCAGTGGGTGTGGCACATTTATCACTTCACTGTGGCTCCAGCTCGGAGGCTATACTTCTGCATTTTCACTTTCATTAAGATGGAATATTCAACCAGCAAGTGCTCCAGTGCTTCTGAAACGGCCAACTATTCAAAGCAAAGGAAACCTTTCACAGAACATCATCTGAGTGTGCACTGGGCAGCTCCAGGTGAACGGCCCGCCTTCAGGTGGCCTCTGTCTACCTCGATGATGGCCTTTACTGAGCAATTGGGGCTCACATGGTGCCACATGTTTAGATGGCTCCACCACAAATGCTACTTCAGATCTCAGCAGCTCCATAGGCCATCCTGCTTCTGAATTCCAGTTTGACCCTGTCAAAGGAACACAAAGCTTGAGAGAGAAGAGGAAAGTGTCACATAGTCATTAAGTTTCTGAGTCACAGTTGTTGCAACGGTGCTGCCAAGCACAGGCCATCACCAGGCTCACATTGTCCGAATGAGAGGAATGGCTGAGGATGTTCACAGACACACAGGACTTTTCAAGCAGACGCCACAGCTTCTTAATAAATATTGATGCATCTATCTTTTTCTAGCCTTTTATGCAATAGGCAGTTGGTCTTTCCAGGCCCAGACTTATGCAAAACTCAACAAGGCTGTGCCCCATGCTTAGCAGCCAGGGACAGTCAGGAGCAACACCTTTGGGCTGATAAGTCCCAGCTTCCCTCTGAGTCTTTGGGCATTTTCTCCCAAGTAGGGAAGGCAAGACACCCTACTCTGCAGCATGATTGTCAGAAATGGGAAGCCATGTGGCAGATGACTTTATTCTTCATCAAACACTTTCTGGGGGTGTCTTCTCTTTGCTACATATTAGCTTAATTTTAGCCAACATGATCTCCAAAAATCAAGGCCTGTTCCCACTCCAGTCATTTCTACAGTGAATTGCTTGAGTCCCCACGTGCCCATTTAAGAGAAAATCCTTCATCAACCTCCAACATCTTCCCTTTCTTTCCGGGACATTGCTCACTCTGGAGAAAGAAGCTGAAAGATATTTTTGAGACATTCTGGTTTCTGGCTTTGGCCTTGACATACCTGTATGTATTAGTTCCAAATTCATGCTGTCACTCGCATTAAGGACCCAGACCCACTGTGTTCAAAAAGAATCACAGGTGTTCAGATATGGAAGGAACATCCAGCTGTCACCAGCCCATACGTTACCTGGGGGCCAGGGGGACTTCCCAGAGAAAGTAGCCCAGGCTAAATTCTAAAAGATGAGAAGGAATCACCCTAGCGAAAGCGGTTGATGTGGGAGTAAGAGAGGCAGGCGGGGACATATTCTATAAGAGAAAAAAGTATGCAGCAAGAGTACTTTCCCAGAAAAGAAAGGTGATGGTGTTTTTAAGAAAATTCACATAACTGGAGGCAGGGGTGATGGGGAGGACGGTAGGAATGACCTGGCGGCGAGGTGGTCCTGAAAGGGCATTGCACACTCCCTAGGGAACTTGAAAATTCTTGAAAGTGCATGAGAAGCCTTTGGAGAGTTTCACACAAGATTGCACATGTTCTGATATGCATTTTAGACCCTCACTCTGGCTTCAGAGCAGAAGAGGTATCAAAGAGAGATGGACAGGAGCTCAGGAGAGCAGTTGGGTGTGGCAGTAACTCAGGTGGACAGAGATGCCTCGGTGGGAGGGAAAAGGGTGGGACAGTCTGAGAGCCACAAGAAGGGTGCTCAGCAAAGTTGGTGAACTGTGTGGACACAGAGAGAAGGGGAAGGAAAGAATGCACTCAATTCTGGTCTGGGAAGTTGTGCGGGCAGTGACACATACACAGAACTTATGATCTACAGCATACTGTCACCTTAAAAATCAGAGGACTTTGGCCCAATTAATCTCAGTCTTTTTTTTTAGCTAATCGAGGAAAAATCTCTTTTTCTTTTAATTCAGACATTCATGTAATAGCAGTACTAAAATTTGGTGATAAAAATGAACTTTCCTTGAACTAGAAAATGGTGGTGAGCTAAAGTAGGAAGAATATGTTAGCTTTTACTATAGTAATAGATATAAGGTTGACTCCCTTTTGGACTGCAAAGCGTATGTGATAAAGTAGTGTTGATGCCCACTGTTAAGATAACTGACCCCATCCCTAATGAAACAAAATAGTGCTAATAAAATAGGTACTAATAAGTCACAGTTATTTCTAATTTAAGAAGCAATTAATGGGCCATAGCCAGATTCCAATGCTGTGCCACTCAAAATGTTTAACATGTCATAAGATATTACTAAACATGTCAAAATCAGGAAAATGTGACCCATAGGGAAGAAAAGAGAATGTACCCAAGAGATACAGACTCTAAAATAAACCAGACAAGGACTTGACAACAACAATTACAAATATGTCCAATAACTTAAAAGGAAAAGATGACCACAATGAGTGGATGCATGAGGAACTTCTGCAGGAAAATTGAGACTACATGATAGAACCACATAGAAATTTTAGAAAGGAAACATGTACAATGAAAAATTCACTGGGTGGGCTTAGCAGATTGGAGACTGCAAAAGAAAGAATTAGCAAATTTGAGACAGAGCCACAGAAATGATCCAATCTGAAGGACACATAAAAATATTTTTTTAAAAAAATAGAAGAGTCAAAGTGGCCTATATGATAAGAATATGTTGTCTAACACATGTGACAGGAGTTCCAGAAGAAGAAAGAAAGAATGAGACACACAAAAAAGAAATAACATCCAAAACCAACACCCTCCCCCAGTTTGGTGAAAAAAGAAGCTTAACCCCAAGTAGAACAGATGCAAAGAAAATTAGCCTATAAACATATATGGTCAAATTGCTAAAATAGCAAAGATACAGAGAAAGTCTTAAAAACAGCCAGTGGGGAGAGGCATATTAATTTCTGAGGGGCAACAATATGAATGGCAACTAATTTCATTTTCAGCAGAAACAACAGTGGCCAAAAGGCAATTGAACAATATCTTTAAAGTTCTGCAAAGGGGGGGAAATGTTAGTCTAGAGTTATATATTGAGCAAAAATATTTTTCAATATAATGGTGAAAAAAAAAGGACATGTTATGTCACTCCATCATGAGGAAATCTGCCATAGTTGGCCTGCACCATACGAGATGCCAAAGAAAGCTCTTCTGGCTGAAGGGAAGGACCATAGAGGAATGGAGAAAGGAAGGAAGAAAGACCCCAGGAAATGGCCGATACTCACAATGCAGGCAGCAGAGCAAAAGCTGTGGAAGGAAAGGCTTAAGGGAGGGGCCAGAGCCAGAAGCTCTGCTAAGCTGTGCCCAGGGAAAAGGCCATGCACCAAAGTGAATGTGAGGATGGCTTGGTGGAGGGTGGATACAAGTGGGAAGTGAAATAAGTTCATAATTCTCAAAAATGTAAAAATAAAGGTGGAGTATGTTACTTAAGTGGAAGAAAAAATTCTGCATGCCAGACTTCCAGGCCAGTGTACAAATGATATCAAGGTCAAGTGACATACAAATCAACGTCTGTCTCTTCAGATTGTCCCTCCCTCTCTCCTCTCCTGTTACTCTGTTGAAGTAAGAATAAAAGATAAGTTGTTCATATTTTCCATCTATCGCCATTCATATTTAAAACCTCACATTTGACTTTTTTTTTTTTGCATTAAATGTGGATAAGAATCGTCAATGCATGTTGAAATATGGGGGTGAAGTTTTGAGAAAAATAAGATGGCACTCATCCCAAGATGCATGTTAACAATAGTGGGAAAAAATAGCATTTATAATAGAGAAACCTGGCAGACAATAGCTTTGTAAGGGATGCAAGTCAACATCACCTGAGGTGAGAATCAACATAGGTGCCTCTTAACATGACCCACTGAGAAGCACACAATATGACTTCTGTGATATTCTCTCCCGAAATGCAAAACCTACATCTAATCATGAGGCAACATCAGAAAAATTCAGTTGAGAAGATGATACAAAATAACTCACCTCTACTCTTTAAAAATGTCAATATTGTAAAAGACAATGAAAAACTGAGAAATTGTTCTAAATTGAAGGACACTAAAGAGACATGATAACTAAATACAACACATAATCTGGGCTTTTATTGTGTCATAAAAATGCTATTGGGACAATTAGACAAATTGCACAGATTATATTAATTAAATATTATTTATTATAGTAATGTTAATTTCCTGATTTTGATAATTGTGCTATGATTATGTAAGAGAATATCTTTTTTTGTTTTTTGTTTCACCTCTTCCACATCTACAAAATGACTCCCTTTGAGGACTTTTTTCATTTG
>CAUYQG010005684.1:0-38533 GCA_963574415.1 Tarsius wallacei
GTTTTTTGTTTTTTGAGTTGGAATCTCGCTCTGTCACCCAGACTGGAGTGCAGTGGCCACTCCCAGCCACTGCAGCCTTGACCTGCTGGGCCCGGCAATCCTTCCGCCTCAGCCTTGCAAGTAGCTGGAACTACAGGTGCGCGCTACCACGCCCGGCTAATTTTTTTGATTTATTGTAGAGATGAGGTCTCGCCAAGTTGCCCAGGCGGGTCTTGAATCCGCAGGCTCAGGCAATCCACTCACCTCGGCCTCCCAAAGTGCTGGGATTACAGGCTGAGCCACCGAGCCCAGTATGTAGCCCACATCTTTATAATAAAATATATACACATAAAAAATATAAATAAATAAATAAATAAAAGAAAAATTATATTAAATGTGGATGAAATCTAATTTACTTTTTTCTTTTGGTACTATGTTCTTGGCTTCCTAACCCAAGGTCACAAATATTTATGCCTATGTTTTCTTCAAAGAGTTTTATACTTATAGCTCTCACATTTAAGTCTTTGGTCCATTTTGAGTTAATATTTTTGGTATGGTGTAAGGCAGGGGTCCAACTTCATTCTTTTGCCAGTTTTCTTTATTGTGACACTTTCAGTTTGATTTTGAAGCTTCAGCCCTCACAACATTTACCTCAGTAGAAGTCATGGCTTCAAGAAAAAAAAAGCAGGTAATGTTTTTCACAAAATGAAATTACTGGTTAAATCATGGAAGGGGAAAATTGCTACATCTTAGGAGGCTAGGCTCGGTGGAGTGTTGCTAACTATCAGTGAAACGTAACCTGTTATAATTTCTCTATGATCCCCAATCAATGATGGGGGGGCATCCCCAAAAGAGGATGAGAAAAAGAGTACAAGTCCTTAAGCCAGACTCTACTCTAATTTTACTATTTACACACTGTGTGGGTTTGAGTCAAGTTAGTCTCTTCTCTGTACATTAGGTCTTCTTCATCTTAAAATGAGGACAAAAAAAAATAGGGCACCTTCATAGAGCTATAAGGATCACATGAGTGAATATAGACAAACCATTCAGAACTGTGTATGACACAACATGAGCCCTCAGTACATGTTAGCTATTATTATCAGCAAAAATCCTATAATATTAATCTTGGAGACGTAGTCCCCAATACCCATTAGCTATTATTGTCAGTAAAGATTCCATCATATTAATTCTAGTGGTATCATTTCCAAAGAAATATATGTCTCAAAAAAATAGCAAAGTAGGACTTGGATGGGCAAGGTGGCTTCCTAGAATCCCAGAGACTTAGGGTGCCCCAACTAGGGACCACTTAATGCTGATGGTCATCTTTGTCCTGCATAAGAGTCACTTTTTTTCCCACAGATCTGCACATTTACCTAAGACAAATTCAAAACAGGTGCCAAATTTTCCATGCCCTCAAAAAGTAAGACTTTGACTTAATCAAGTCATGTTCTACTCTCCTAGACTCAAAGCTGCTTTATAAAGGCAATGTACTCTTACTCTATAGTGTTTTTGTTTCCAGGTCATTCAGCAACAGTATTAAAAATACTTTGTAACGTTAGAGGCAGGAAGCAGGATTAGTTCTCTTAGTCTAGTTTTTTTTCTAGATTTCCTGCACATATTTTATAAATTTTAAGGGATACTAGTACACCCATGGCAACTCACATTATAAACAACCTTCAGTCTCTCATTCAAGGGTTGTCTTATACTGTCAATCCCCAATTACCCAGGTTTGGGCAAATTTCCATTCAAAAGTGACTTCCTACTAGGCATAAAGCTTCTAGAACATTTTCCTTTTTCCCCTTACGACTATTCCGTCAAAAGTGTGTGTTTAGCAATTGTAAATTACTATTAATATTAGCGTATGCATAATATAATTAGATGGGGAAAGCTTCTGGGATCAAATCATGAACTAAGCGATTCCTGAGTTCTAACAAACATCAGACTTTGTTCATCCAGGAGAATGTTGTTCTCTCTTCACCTGGAAGGTGCACTACTCTTATTCAACAATGCTGCTATGGCTTAAAACAATTTGCAGAATTCCTCTTATGAATACCTTTCAGACCCTGTTTGTTATCTAAGTACACACACATGACACACTTTATATTTTATGCCTTTTTTAAAAAACAAAAACAGAATTATTCAGCTTGATCATTCAACCGGTCCATCCTCAGTCAAGGGCAACACTTGTCCAGGTGCCAGTATACTCGTTCATTTCCTTCTTGGACACCTCTTGTGACTCATTTTAGTTCAAACAGAGCTTTGTGTGTAACAGGCCCTATTTCATCCCAGAGCCCCAGCTGAGAGCAAAACAGCCTGAACTCCACCCTCGAGACATTCCTCATTCAGGAAAACACATTTTCCTCTTTCAAGCTGAACTCAGTAAGAATATAGTAGGATCTCTCTGAAAGAGAAGAGTCATTGGGTGAGGTGAGGCCACAGGCCTCTGCCAACAGGACAGCCCATCCTCCCTTAACCCCCTTTCTCTGATGTTTCCCCATCCTTACCCTTCCAAAGGGCTGTTTTAAGATCCAATTTCTCTATTCTCAGTAAACCCACATCCTAGGTACAGCCAAAGTGGAGATGTAAAAAGAAAAAGGAAAGCTGGCAATAATTCTTGGCATAATGATATTTGACAAAAGTGAGGCACTGAGTAGTTACTTCTCAGACCAGGTGAGGTTACCTGCATTCAGCCTCCTGCAACTGCAGGAAATGAGTCAGAAAAACCAAACGGCAAGGAGACATTCCACTAAAGAAAAAAGAAACAGCTTCAACTGGTATACCAAACCAGCCCAGGGAGCTACTCTCCTGGCCTGACACATCATGGCACAGCCCTTCTGTAGTTGAATAGAATTAGCAATGGCTCTACATCAGGAGGGCTTCTGCACAAGTAGGGTGGCCAACCATCCCGGTTTGCTTGGGACCGTCCACATTTCACACCGAAAATCCTGTGTATTCAGTGTCCAGCCTACCACCCTTGGTTCTCTTCAGCTGGCCAGCTCTTCCTCTGTCACCTTATATCCAAATAAGCCAAGCCAAGGGAAGAAGTCAGAAACTAACTGAGAGGCAAAAAAGACTAGAGCAGCCTGTCACTGAGGCAGAATGTTCTGTACCTTAAAGAGCTTTGGTCGGTTCAATTAAACACAGTTCTCAAAGAGAGGAAGCCCTTCTTTGATTCAAGTACCTTCAGTTGTTCAGCCAGGTTATCCATACCCTTATAGAAACCTCCCGATCATACTCTGGGTTGGGCATAGACTCATCCATTAGCCCAGTGGAAGAGACTCCAATCCAAAGTCTCCAAAAGTTGGTTCTCAGATCATCTGCATTAAAATCACCTAGTGAGCCAGACACAGTGGCTCAAGTCTGTAATCCCAGCACTCTGGAAGGCTGAGGCGAGAGGACTGCTTGAGTTCAGGGAGTCAAGACCAGCCTGAGCTACATGGCGAGACCTCATCTCTACAATAAATCAAAAAATTAGCCAAAGGTTGTGGCACATGCCTGCGGTTCCAGATGCTTGAAAGGCTGAGGCAGAAGTATCACCTGCGCCCAACAGGTCAAGGCTGTGGTGACCGATAGCATGCCACTGCACTCCAGCCTGGGCGACAGAGTGAGGCTCCAACTCAAAAAAAAAAAGAAAAAAAAAAATCCGAGTTCCTGGACCCATCCCACCTGCTAATCTGATTCTCTAATAAGTAGAATTCAGAGATCTCCATTTTTAAGAAAGCCCCAGATACATCTGGTGACTGTTGAAATCTGAGGACTGCTGTCTCGACTACTTCTTATTCCAAACCCTTCCCCTCATCACAAGCAAGGGCTCAAGGAGGATGCTGAGGGCCAGCAAAAGCAGGAGGGAGGTACGCTTGTCTTTGGGGCCTGCCCACCTCTCCTTCTGTACCCCTGCCCTGTTCAGCCCTCTAAACTCCCTCTCTCTTCCCACTTTACTGTTTGCTACCCTATGGTTGGACAAAACTCACCAAGGTCTACCCTATTCCAAAGGGTCTCTGTATTCCAAAATCGCCTCCACTTTCTCTTCCCTTGAGCATCAAATCTTTTATCATACGGTACCTTGCAGTTTGTTGTTTGGGAAACATCCTGAGTGACTTAATTCACACCTAGAGCAAAATGACTGATGTAACTTCTTACTCTTCTTGGGAAGGAGTTGCTTATTGACCCAGTGAGTCATGGATTGGTGGAATTAATGAACATCTAGGGACAGTATTTTTGGAGTTGATAGGTTCTTCCTTAAATCAGTGCATTTTGCTGACTCCTGACTGGCATAAAATTTTCTTAATTTGGCAAAGAAAAATCCCACTAATGTGGCCATTTCACAGCTCTTTATGACGTATGTCTACAGGGAAGTGATTAAAGCATGGTCTTTGGTCTTAGGTGGATATGAGTCTAGGTCTTGGCTCTATCGTTTATTGAACATATGACTCTAGGCAATGGATTTCACTTCTTAATGTGTAAAAATGGAGATAATTATAACACTTATTCCAAAGGGTTGTTAGACTCTAAAGCGATATTTTTTTTTTCAGAATATCTAACATCTGGTACTTAATAGTTATCAGCATTATATGAGTATGTATCTAGCAAATATTCATCCAAACAACTTTGCTTATATTCAATTACCCAAAACTATTCTTGTTTGTTTAGACTTCATGGTTAATTGTTCATATAGCCTTGGTGTTCATTTATGACTCTGAACAACTGGGGGAAACCCTGATCATGACCAACATGGTTTTACCCTGGATAAGTAGAAATTTGCAGAATTTGATCAGTTTCCTACTGCTCGTTGTCTAAGAAGACCATGGGTACTGCTGCCAATTCTCTCATTTGGGTATTCAGCCTTTGAAATTTATTCAAAGTCATGGCCACTTCCTTTAGCTGGCACCACTTAAGCAAAGCAAAACTGGAAGTGGAAAGGAGCTAGCATGGTGAGGATGATGGGTATTGTGATTTCTAATTGTCGGTGGTCAGCTCCTCTGTGCCAGGACCCCCTCGTTGCCCCCTAGAGGGTAATGATGACTATAACCATAAAAAACAAGGTAGGAGGGAGCATAAAATCAGCTTCTTCAAACAGTGGAAACCAAGACAACCCTGTATTACTGGGACAATTCACACTAAGCACCTGCAAAATGTGTCCATTTTCTGCTGGAAATTCCCAAGATCAAAGAAAAATATAAGTAACGGCCCTCTGAGTGTAGAGAGCTGATCGCCTATGGGTTCCCTTCATGGTAGTCCAGAAGGGAAAACTGAGGGGCTCTCCCAGAAGACAAAGAGAAGAAATCTTTATAATAAATAGACCATCAGTTATACCTCTACCAACATTACAAGGTAGAGAAAATACATAGTGAATATAAGCAATGTACCACTTATAGAAAAACCAAAAGAGGGATCAGGGTTTAACAAGATGTCTGAAGCAGACCAGAGACAAGGAGTGATAACAAAAACACAACAAAGATGGCAAGTGAGAAAAATAACCATTATACAAACTCTATTCCAGGTGCTACGCTATGTGTTCAGCAAGAAATATCTCACCTAATCCTTATGATGACCCTGCAAGGTAAGTATACCTCACGGAAGGCTCTAAGAGGTTCAGTCACACAGCTAATAAACTGCAGAACTGCAATTTCAACTGATTCTAAAACATGTGCTTTTATTTTTATTTATTTTTTGTTTGTTTATTTTTTTTAAGTCAGAGTCTCACTCTGTATGCCCAGGCTGGAGTGCAGAGGAACACTCATGGCCACCGCAGCCTCAACCTACTGGGCTAAGGCAATCCTTCCTCCTCAGCCTTCCAAGTAGCTGGAACTACAGGAGTGTGCTACCATGCCTGGTTTATTTTTTGATTTATTGTAGAGACAAGGTCTTACCAAGTTGCCCAAGCTGGTCTCGAACCCCTGAGCTCAGGCAATCCTCTCACCTTGGCCTCCCAAAGTGCTGGGATTATAGGCTTGAAAACACATACTTTTAATAACTACACTTAAGAAAGAGAACTGTACAGGAACAAAGAGGAATAGGATAGAATATCTGCCAAGAAAACAGAGCAACTGCTATTATCCCAGACACTCTAAATAAGCAAAATCAAATTAAATTACCAAAAGCAAATAGCACATCATAATAAACAGTAGCCACTGTCCATGACTTCATGATATTCTTATATATGATCTATTCCTACTTTTATTTTATATGTTCAATTGTGATTCAGCCTTAGGATCTGCTTGAAAGCAATTCAACAACAAAATGCAAAAGAGAACACAGTCAGTCATTTCTAGTTACAGTATGTACACAGAGCTCTCAGATGTTAAAAGTCATGGTTGGCCTGGAATCTTCATAATCAAGTTACATAGCACTAGTAGAACTCTTTCTGGGAATCTAAGTCAAACTCCAAAGGCTATAATTCAAAGTAACATGAAGAAATTAGAGAAGGACATTTTCATTAGCATAAAGCTTTAGATTTGTGGCCAAAGGTTTTGAAAGGAAATGTAAAATTCAATCAGATAGAATAAAATGACTAACTATATAATGCTGCCAAGAGTTAAAGAAATGCAGAATGTAATCAAGCAGGAGAGGAAATCAGTTGCAATCTGGATGAGAATGTAGATCTACACCTACTCAAATCAGATGGAAGAACATAAGGGTAGCAACCCAGGAGACCAAGGTTGAAAATCCACTGCATCTGAAGGGTGTGGACCGCTATCCGTTGTCATAGCAACTGCATGAGGCTTAGCCTCAGGTAATTACAAAAAGGATTTATCTGTAGTTCAAAAAGAACCTGGAAATATGCTTCCTCAACCACAAATCTCTGCCAGATAAGTAACTGTATAAATGACACAAACTCCAACTATTAGCACAGTAACCTCAACCCACCTTCCATAATAGACCCGCTTTCCATGTAGCCATGTATCTTGACAAGCTAAGGAAGAAAAAGAATTAAATACAGAGATGCTGAAGTAAACAAAAGCCATAGTGTTAATAGCTTTGAGTGAAGTTCAGAATAATCTTTGTACATTTGGTATTAAACTATGTGGAATGTTTGAAAGCCTGATATCTTTGAGAATGTGCTAGATTATAATCTATTTTGGACTTGTGATTGGTTAAAAAGTAAAAATGTGAATGTTTTCAACAATAATAAAATGTTCAGGAGACTGAGGAATCAAGGGTATTTATAAGTTTAATTTTTAATTTACAAGAATTATTCAAGTACTTAGAAAAGTGTTTGCTAAAGTGTTCAGGCTTGTTTTAGCAGGCATTTAAAGTGATTAAAAAGATTAGATATATTTATTTACAAATACAACCTTAAATGTTTAAGGGAATGTGATTAAGTTACAAGTTGAATGGATTAATGAGAATTTAGTCTGTCTAGCTTAAGCTTATCGACCACTGTTTAAAGCAAACACCCCACAACTGTTTGTTCTTACTTTATAAGGAGTTACTTACTACTTACTAGATTTATATATAGATTATCAAGACAGTGAAGGTAAAATAAAGGCACAAGATGAAAAGTAATCTAGTTTTCAACTTTAAGAAATCAATACTAATTAAAAATTAATATCTATTTTAAACTAATATCAATTTTAGTCCTGCCAAAAATGTATAACTTGAATCTAATCATGAGATGTCAAACAGAAGTAAAATAAGCAACATTCAAAAAAAAAACAAAACCTGGTCCATAGTCTTCATAAATGTCACTATTGTGAAGAAGAAAGAACACTTCCAGATTTAAGACAACCAAGGAACATGACAACACAGTGACCTGCATGATCTGGAATTTTCTTTCACTAAAAATGGCATTATTGTTTCATTCAGTAAAATTTGAGGTCTATAGATTAAATAATACTATAGTATCGATGGTAATTTCCCAATTTTGAAAATTGTATGGTATTTATGTAAGAGGTTGTCTTTGTTTTTAGGAAATACACAGTGAATTATTTAACGTCAAAGAGACATCTCATCTGCATTTATCTCAATGGTTCAGAAAAAATAGGTGTATAGAAAGAAAAAGAGAAAAGGTCAAAACAAACGTATCACATTTTCATCATTTGGAGAATATGGGTGAAAGACATAGTAATTTTTGTGATATTCTTGCAACCTTTCTGTTTGTCTAGTATTATATCCAAATAAAAGCTAAAAGAAAGAAAAAGCTAATATTTAAAGTAATAGTTTAAAAAAAATCACCCTTCAATATCAAGAATCAACCATTGACAGAGAAGCAAAAAAAGACGATTAAAAGCTGGAAAAATAAATCTAAGAGAACAAAAAAGAATTGAATGAAATGGACAAAAGGGCAACATCCCATTCTTAATAAAAGTCAGAAAATGAGAGAAAGTGTGATCTAAAGTATGTTAAGTTTTCCTCTACCTTGAACCCGAAGTCAATTATATCCCTCTGGATGAGGGCTATAGTGCCAAGTATGTAGAATCCTCACAACAAATACCCACCCCAAGGTTCTATCAACAGGGTACCCAAGAATCAGGATTATCGCCATCCCACCCCACCCCTTCAGCAGAATTCCTCATCTAGAAAATCTTCCTCTTGACCTAATACCAAATGCTTCTTGGTAGAAGGCAGCCCCACCCCTGGTATCCACATACCAACTCCAGCCAGGCCAGGATTAAAGGATTTTGAATCACTCTTTGTAACAGGACAAAAGACCTTATTCAGTGGAGAAACTTGTAGGAACAATAATTCTCTTAGCATTCTCCTTGGTAATATAACCCACCATTCCTAAGCATTCTGCCTTGGTGGTGTTCTTGATACACAGATACTTGACTTAAAATATGCCCAGCCCTTCTCTGAGACCATGATCAGACAGACCCACCAAGTAGCCTAGAAATATGTACAGCTCCACCCTGGGTTGTCCCACCCAGTCCTGTATATATTAGCACAACCTGAGCCGCACGGGTTCCATAGCCACGCAGACCCCAGTTTGACTTACTCCGATAGTATCATGTGACAACACACAGAGGAGAATGAATGCCTTACCTCTCACCCTATACAAAACTACCCATTCAGGTTGTATAAGAGAGCACCCGGGACAGAACAAGAGAAAACAGGAGTCAATAGCAGCCTGTGAAACAGAATAAAGCAAGCAAAGACATTTTCTAATACAATCAGTTATTACAAATCAAAATGAGGCCAGGCGTGGTGGCTCACACCTATAATCCCAGCACTTTGGGAGACTGAGGCTAGAGGACTCCTTGAGGCCAGGAATTCAAGACCAGCCTAGGCAACATAGCAATCTCATCTCTACCAAAATCAAAAATGATTAGCTGGGCATGGTGGTACACAGCTGTAGTCTCAGCTACTTGGGAGACTGAAGCAGGAATGCTTGAGCCCAGGCGTCTGAGGCTGTGGTGAGCCATGATCACTGTACTCCAACCTGGTTGACAAACAGAAACTTTGTCTCAAAAAGAAAAAAAAAGGCACACATCTCCTCCTGGGCACCATGGTGGATGCAGTGCCTCAGATCATCAAGAGAAAGTGTGGATAGAAGGCAGTGGAGGTCTCCAGCACAGAGGAAAAGGAAGCAGTCATTGGAAATGGTATCACTGCCCCTGTCCGCTTTCCGTTCTCTGGTTTTAGAGTGTGAAAGTGCTGAGGGAGTCTGTATGGGACAAAAGTATTTTCCTGCACAGGAAGGTGAATGAGGCTTCTGGGGATGGGAATGGAGAAAATGTGTTGTGGCCCTGGAGAAGACATCCCGACAGGCAGCCCTGGGCTTCAGCCCCACAGTTCTCCAATGACATCTATAGCACTTATCACCTGTTCCCTCAAGGCAGCTCAGTGATGTGAGGATGACAGTGGTTTACCCCGCCACAGAGAAACACCTGAAGAAGTACCTGCGCCAGGACCTCTACCTGATCCCAGGGACGGAAGATGACTACAAGACCTTTACCTTACCCTACCTGAAGTCCCAGAACGTCAGTATCCAGTGGGTATATAGCATTCGCGACAGAAGGCTGAAGTGGACCAGATTGTTTTCGAGAACCCAAATCCCTCTGATGGCTTTATCCTCATCATCAACCTCAAGTGAAACCAGCAGCACCTCGATGACCTGAACCTGATCACCATCTGCCATCACCAGGGCATCAGGTCACTGTGGGGGCTACACTGCAGGGAACATCCTCCGCCAGGGGCAAGAAGCCACCCTGCATCACTAGCCAGTGAAAGGCGACCACCTGCAGTGTCCCGGCACTACCTGCCCTCCTACAAGCCACCTGCAAGTATACTTCGTGGCACCCAGTCCAGCACGGAGCGTGATTGAGAACCTGGAGTGTGATCCCAGGCACTATCAGAGCACATACCCACCTTCACCCTCAGGGCTGATGACCCCCTGCTCCAGCTCCTTCCTTTTTTTTTTTTAAGACAGCCTCTTAAGACATGGCTCACATACTATGCAATTCATCCACTTAGAGTGTACAGCTCAGTGGGTTTTAGTATATTCAGAGTTGTGTGACCATCAACGTAGTCAATTTTAGAACATTTTCATCCTGCTCTAGCTCTTGGAGGAGGCCCAGCAGAGCTGAGTCGACTTGGGAAGAAGAGCACAGGTGTGTGGGATTCTGGGGTGGTGGTGGGGGATTTGTATCTCCAAGTGAATTTTCTAAAAATATATTTTGTACTGGTTTATTCCTAGTATGTGAATAAAGTATTAGGCTCCCAAAAGAAAAAACCTAAAATAAGACCACTTTGGAAAAACTTTACATCTAGTTTATTCTTTTATACAAAAAAGGAAAATGGTCATTATTCAATCAGCAAAAAGCAAGTATGATGATACAAATAAGGTACCACAGAAAACTCCAATAAGAAGTGGATCTTTGTTCCGTGTCTCTTGTGATTATTAAGAATAGCAATGTTCTCTAGTCTCTGCAATGCAGAAGCAACTGCAGCATTGCTTGGGCCCTTGACAGGCAGAAAGGTGGCACCCCCCAGGGACTGTCACTTTCCTTCTCCTTCAACTTTGTATCCATCTCCTAAGGAACAAAGATGCAGTCATGGCCCTCCATCTCTCAGTTACCTTCGCTTTTTCCCAGGATTAGGTAACTCCCACAGGTGGGTTTGAATGGGCCGCTGGCACTGGGAGAAACCTGTGTTGGGCATCGTTCCCTTTCTGTGACCCAGTGGCCTCCCCGGTGCTACCTCCAATATCTAAATAGCTCTATTCAGATTCCCCACCCCCACCCCTGGACTTCAGAGCCTCCCAAATAACCCTCTCTGTTCAACTAAAAGCAGATTGGAGTAGGAAGTGATAGGTTTCAACCCAAGTCCCATCATATAAGGTCAAATGACTATAACTAGCTATCTAACCTCACTGTCTCTCATTTCCTCTGTAAAACAGTAATTAGCATTAGCTCTACCATCTCAACAGAAAAGTATACAAAATAAAATGAAAAAAGTATGTAAACAAGCTTAAATTATAAAAAGCCCCTTCCAATTAAGAAAAAGATACATCTCCAGGCAGACAAAGGGATAGGTAAAAATGTCCAAACACACTAAAAGATGCTCATGAGCAGAACAAGGAATTGAAAATAACACAACCATTATCATCTATTTTTTCATCCAACAGATTAGTAAAATTTGAAGGATTATATTAGCAAAGGTGGGAAAAGATGAGCATTCTCACACAGACTGTTTCAGAAGGTTGGTTGCTATTGCCTTTTAGTGGGGGAATGTGGTAGTATCCAATAAAATATTAAATATATAAGCCTTCTGACATGGCCAAGTCTCTTTCAGTACTCTCCTAGAGAAACAGCCTCATATATGCCAAAGATATATGTATAAAGATGTCTGATGCAGCACTGTTTATCTTAATGTCCATTAATTGGGGGAAGATTGAATAGAATGTAGAACACCTATGCTATAAAACATTAAATTGCCATTGAAAAGAATTAGACAGATCTATTTATTGGTACTGACATGGAATATATTATGGAATTTGAACAGTGCCTGACATATAGGAACTGCTCAGTAAACATTAGTTGAATAAATGAATACATATACACCTTTCCATAGCACTTCACATATTCTATCTTATCTAATCCTTATGCTAGCCCTAAGATATGAGCCAGGCAGGTATTATTGTTCACAGGGTAAAGATGAGGAAATTAAAATTCAAGGCGGTTATGACCTGCCCAAAACCTGAAGCCTAAGGTATGGTGCCAAAACAGAACCAGATCCATTGGTCAGCACCCTCTGGTGACTGACATCATTCTGCCTGCCACAAGCCAACCCGCAAGTAAACTCTCAGGGATTGGCCAAGTACTTATGCTACTGGAGGGTCACTCAGTAACTACTTGTTGACTTGGACTGAATGAATCTTCTTTTACCAGCAAAGTCCTCCATTAGGTGAGGCTTGGCTCTCTGGACCGCAGCTCGGGCCCACTGGGCATCTAAAAACAGGTCTGAAAGGAGGTCATTCAACAACAGGTTGTCATGGAAACTCTAACCCCCTCCTTGCCCCTGGAACAAAATGGAGCGAGAAGGGAAAGAGGGACATTTGTTAAGTGCCTGCTATGAGCCAGGCACGATGAATAGGAAAAAATTCATCTGAGTCTTCCTTGACAAAATCTCCAGGAGAAAAAGAAACTGTGCATTGTTAAGCAAAGTACAGAACACGCCTGCATCGTTGCTTAATCTAGGTCAGTCATAACTGCAAAGGAAGTTTATTTCACATGGAGGGTACTCCGTTTATCCCTCTTACAGCTGCACGTGTCAGGCAGCATGATTTGTGGCACCATGTGGCCCCGTCTTAGCTCAGCCGTGCAGTCAACCCGCCTCGGATTCATACTCTACCTGTTCACGTCTGGAATATACATCTCAGGCACACCAGGAAAAAAATGACTGGCTGATTCGTAAAACACAAACATTGTTTCTCATATAAGCCAGAGGACAGCCAATATATTCAGAAATTTCAGACAGTGCTCTCTGTAGAATACGGCCTTCTTTCACTTTTATCTATCCTACTTCTGCATTATCAGAAAATGGTGAAAATGGTGCTGTGTTTGGACATTGTTACCTTGGAACTTTCATCTTAATTACAGAAGCTCTTAGCAACCGTTGCTTAGTAACAAACACATTTGAAATAGATTTGTTGACTGATTATGAGATGCTCTGAAAAGACCTCACAGTGAAATTCACTGATGGAAAAGAATTGCAATGGCCTGGTAAAGTTAAAAAAAAAAAAATTGTTAACTATAAAAATACTTGCAAACTTAAGGTATTACCAGATCCCAAAGACATTACTGAATTTCTGCAGAGGTTGCATAATGTTTTATGTGACTTTATGGCAGATCTATTATTTTCAGAATCACTCCAGACACCGTTATCTAACTGAATGACTACCAAAGCTCTGGGAGATAGGCCTTAGAGTTTTGTTTTTTTTTTTAAGTTGGAGTCTCACTTTGTTGCCCAGACTGGAATGCAGTGGCCGCTCCTGGCCACCGCAGCCTCGACCTGCTGGGCTCCGGCGATCCTTCCGCCTCAGCCTTCCAAGTAGCTGGAACTACAGGCGCGCGCTACCACGCCCAGCTAATTTTTTGATTTATTGTAGAGATGAGGTCTCACCAAGTTGCCCAGGCGGGTCTTGAACCCGCGAGCTCAGGCAATCCACTCACCTCAGCCTCCCAAAGTGCTGGGATTACAGGCTGAGCCACCGAGCCCGGCTGGCCTTAGAGTCAATGCAGTATTCTACACAGAAAAGCAATAGCCTCTGGATTTCCATGGGTCCACAAGATCCTTGCTGGCATAGTTTTGAATGCTTCTTACTACTCAACATTTCTGCAGTGCCTGAGGCTTCTGGTGAGTTTTAAGTCAGAAGGAAAAGCAAGGGAAGTTTTGACTCAATCTCTCTGAGAATATTTCTTTAGCACCTCTTAATAAAAACTGTGATAAAAGTGAAAAAAGAGATGCATTTTAGTACTACATGCTACACACATCTTCCTCAAATCAAAAACCACACACATGCTCCTCGCTGAGCCCAGGACCTCCTCCTGCTTTCTGGCAAGGTCTCACCATCTGCTCACCATTTCCACCTCAGAAACTGGGGATCTTCACCCAGACTCTCAGGAGAAGGGTTCCTCTTTGGCAGAGGAATCCCGCCCACCCACCCACCTCGCCTTGTATCTTTCTGGAATGCTCTTCTCTGACCCAGCTCTTCCAGTCTCTTCTCTTGCTTTTTTTTTTTTTTTTAAGCTTCTCAAAAGAGGAGACTCCATTCACTGGCTTTCCTTTCTCACTTCCCACTCAATCCTCAACCCACCGCAATCTAACTTTACCTCATGATTTCCTCTTCCAGTCACCATTTCTGTGGATTCCAGAAAGACTTCAATGAAGAGTACAATTTCCCCAGTCTTCTGTACTCCGTAAGCCCCGTCTTCCCAGGGAGCCCTTCAGATTTACCACAGCCCAAGCCTCCACCCCCATGGGAAGAAGAAACGAATCCATGGAAGGCGACAAAAGAACATCCACTAAGCAGGCACCTATACAGAACATTCTATCCGGTTACCCAGAACAACTTGAGTTCCTCGTCCTCTACTTCACTCATTTACCTTGGCTGCCTGTTCCCACTGACATTCGAACTTGAGGCTGCAGGCATGAATCTTTGAACTGGCCATCCTGTAGCCACCCAAACTCAATTTATTCAAGGTTTCCTTCATAAAACAAATGATTAACAAGCACAAATATTTATTACCATGTCAGGTGTTGCTTTTAGGCCGTGATGATACAATAATAACAAAAAGATACTAAACTCTCCTTTACCTCAGGAGTTCATTGAATATGGCACTACTTAAATATAAGATGAATTCTAATATATATGTATAAGATGAATTCATATATACATATATGGAGAGAGAGAGAGAGAGAGAGAGAGGAGTTTTTTTTTTAAACTTCTCAAAAGAGGAGACTCCATTCACTGGCTTTCTGGCTTATAACTCCCATATAGTTCCTGGCTTATAACTCCCATATCCCTTGTTAATTCCTAAGTGACTAAAACAACAAGCATTCTTTTTTAGTCTGCAGTGGGGATCTCACTCTGTCACCTGGGCTAGAGTGCAGCTCACCATAGCCTCAACCTCCTTGGGCTCAGGAGACAGGCTCCCAAGTAGCTGGCTGGGACTACAGGTACACACCACCACACCTGGCTAATTTTTTAAATTTTTTTGTAGAGATGTTGTTAAAGTATTTGACCTTTTGTCCTTGGTTCCTAAAGCAGCTCCAGAACAGCTTCAGAGTGATAAAGGTGAAAGAGTGTGTGTCATAATGTTGTGGTGCTGAAGGCCTCAGAAGCAGGCCTCAGAAAACAGAATCTCTCCCTCTGACCTTCTCCTGCCCTCTTTTCACCTGCTCCTTTCAGTCCCTAAGACAGGCCATAGAAACTAAAAATATACTCTAGTTATCTGACCTACCTTGTCTGATTATAGGTCATGAGACCCCCATTTCAGAAGGGGTCCTGCCCCACGCCCAGGAGGCAGGAATTCTGCGCAGAGAGGCCAAGAAGAATCTGGCTGGGTTTCCTTACTCAGTCTACTAGTATTAGATCATACCCTCTTATTGCAATCACATTTCCACATGGTTTCATGCTTCACTCATGCCTGTCCAGTGAAGTCGCCACAAAAGGCCTGCGGCAGGGAGCACTTCCGGACAGCTGAACATGTGGAGGATCCTGGAAGGTGGCGAACCCAGGGAGGGGATAGAAGCTCCCACCCTACCCCCATACCTCACCCTATGCATCTCTTCATCTGTATCCTTCTTTTTTAATATCCTTTACAATAAACCACTGAATATGTTTCCCTGAGTTCTGTTAGCTGCTCTAGCAAAGTGGCTGAACCCAAGGAGAGAAAGGGGTTGTGGTCGGTCAAATGCTCAGCTAGAACTACGTGGAGTTTGCAATTGGGATCGAAAGGGGGATGGGGGCTCTCCTGGGGGGCTGAGCCCTCAGCCTCTGGGATCTGATGCTATCTTCAGGTAGACAGTGTCAGAACAGAATTCGAGGGCCCCCAGCTGGTGTCACTGCAAAAGTGATTGCTTGCTTAGTCCATGTGGGAAAACGTCCCTCACACATTTGGTCACAGAAGTCTTCTGTTGTTGATTGCTGTGCGGGTGAAACTGTTTTAGTTTGATTGCTGTGGGATGAAACTGTTTTCAGTTTGTGTTTTTCCCCTCAGAATTTCCCCCTTAGGAAGTCTCTCTACTAAGTTATGTTTCTTTTTTAGCACATAATTATTGACTTCTAAACTCAATAAAGTATCTCGTTGCAAAATCGGGGCAATAATCGTTTTTGAAATACTTAGGCTGAAATATGTAACAACAAGGCCTAGGTTTTAAATTATTTACAAAAAAAATAAATAAAATATTTATAGAAACATTTTTCTAGACTTCAATACCCTCATTTATTTGTAGCTCTCATCTCTTTTAAACTAAGAATTTATCTCAGATTATTGTAAGCTTTCACTTCTCATCAACTTTCCGACAAATTCTGCTCAGAACAGCTGCTACCATAAAATTTAATTTGCTACTTCCCAAAAAAGTCACTTTGGTGTAAAATAACTTTGCCTTCCTGCTAATATTTTACAACCAATTAAAGCTGAAATGATGGCTGAGAGTCTACCCTGTGAGGCTCCATCCACGGACCTAAACAACTACAGTATGTGGAAAAGTCACACATGCCAGAGAACATACAACATATCTCCAAACATTTGCACTGCCAAGAAAAGAAACTTGTGGGGATATTTGGCAAATATAAAAATGAGATGTGAAAACGTTAGAATAATTATCTATGTAAATCAATTTCCATGTTTTCCAAAGTTTAAAAGACAGAGTCCTTCTGTGCCCCTAATTAACCTTCGCAGTAATCATTCTCTGCACACCTTCTCTACAAAAGTCACACCTGAAGCCAACAGATTGGCAGACTACCTTATGCCATTTATTACTAGCCCACAAAATGAAAACTTTCTTCAAATGTTTTCCTAGGTGTTCAAGTTGTACAAGAAAATTAATAGGAAGTGGAATTTCGCCAACTTCTTCGAGGCTGGCTGCAGAACAAGGTTCCGTTGTCAAAACCCATTCACACCAACGTGGTGCTCTATGTTCAGAAGAGGTGACAAGAATGTTTCCTCGGCCAAACCAAGGAAAATTAATGACCATCACTCAGAAATATACGGTCTGTTAGGGCAATCTCCTGACCCCTGATCATTGCTGAAGGGCAGTGAAGGGAAGGATGGAATGAGGGAGGGAAAGGAAAGGAACTGGGGTCGTCTTTTGGGAAATGAGCAAGACTCAATCATTCTACAGGATTTTTCCAAGTTCCCTCTAAAACAACCTGGGCCAAAATTATATTCAGGAAATAAAAGATATGTTTTTGCACATAAAAAAGCACACACCATGTAATTCACCCTGCTTAAGTCAAAAGTAGTGACTTTGTCGCTGATGATGACAGACATTCCTTTCCTCGGACCTTTATGTCCTAGCAACTTACAGGGACAGAATTCTCTCAAGAACCAAGGCTTCATGATAATGATAACTCTTGGTTCATTTTTATGACAAAACACATTCTTATATACGTTCAAGGGGATAGCATTACACCAAGCATGAGACTGTCCCTCTAGTGCGCACGTGCACATGCGTGAACACACACACACACACAAACAGCCCTTTCTTGGCCCATGAGTGTTTTATTTTCACAGCAGCCAAAATGATCCTGTTAAAAATCTAAGTCACACATCGCGTCACTCCTCTGCTCAACACCCTGGCAGCTCCGCCCTCACTCAGGGTGACCCCAACTCCACAATCCCTGTAATGGCATACAGGCCTTGCGAGGACCCTTCCATCCCCAACCCACTGACACATATCTCTCTTCCCTGCTTGATTTTTCTCTACAAAACGTATCACTTCCTAATATATTACTTATTGTTTTGTTGGGGTTTTTGTCCTTTCCTTCTCACCAAGAAACTCCATGAAGGCAGGAATTTTCATCTGCTTTGTCTGCTGCTATATTTCTAGTGCTTAGTACAGTGCCTGGGTCATTGTAGATGCTCAATCAATATGATGTAAATGAATAAATTAATTCCACCATTGACTGAATGAAGGAATGACTGAATTCCTGCCTGAAATGGGACAAAGAAGGCCAACCTCCCTGGGCCTGCTAGGAATGCTGGCAAAGTCAAGCCTGATTTTACTTCTCTCCCAGGCAGCTTCCAAGGAATCTGGGGTTTCAACTCATATAATCGACAGATTCTCTTTCAGGTTCACCTGCCCAGCCACATCTCTCCCCCAAAGGGTCCTGAACTAATCTCATAGTTGGGACCCCAAGGACAGTGACTCTGGTGTAATATTTAAAATCCATTAGTCCCAAGAATTCCACTGGCACCCAACCAGCTCCCCACCTCTGTTTTTCAATGTCACACAATGCCCCTTGACCATTCCTCACATCACAGCTACAAGGACAAAAGTGTCCACCATTAACAAACATCCAACATAAATCCAGGGCAAAAGGCCAAAAGGAAACAGGAAGAAGACATAATTTCATCCAGACTCTTAACTAGCCTGTCCAGTTGTACATCAAATAATGTTACGCTTGGTTTCAGGCACAAACTCCACTCTGAACTCAAGAATCTCAGAACAGTAATTTAACTTCCTGTTTGGAGAGAGAAGAAAGACCAACAGGTCAAGCTCTAGTCCAGAAATCCAATGACCGCATTATTTCCCTTATTTATTCTCCTAAAGTGAAAAGTGACCTTGAAAAAAAAACTTTGCATCAACTTCCCTATTTGTAGCAACATGGATAATAGAATAACTCAACAGAAAACCAACACTATCCTATGTACTTAGAACCAAAGTCTTGGTCTCCTTAGTTTTGACCTCGCTTGCCAGTCTTTGTGGATTTTCTGTGCCCTAGAATCCCAGAACTCCTGTCTGCTAGACCCAAATTGCTTACCCCACACCATGGGCCTTCTAGCTCATAAATGTGCTATAATAATGAAAATAGGTAATATTTATGGGTCCGGCACTTCATATGCACTATCTCATATAAGCCTCTTAACAACTCTAGGCAGCAGGTGATATTGTTAACACTGTTTCAAAATCAAGGAAACTGAGGTTGGAGAGAATGAAGTGACTTCCCACGTGAGACCACAGCTCAAATGGAAATAAGCCTGACTTCAAAGTTTGGACTCTTTTTCTTTTTTTTTTTTTTTGAGTCAGGGTCTCACTCTGTCTCTCAGGATGGAGGGCAGTGACACGCTCATGGTCACCACAGCCTCGACCTGCTGGGCTCAGGTGATCCTTCTGCCTCAGCCTTCCAAGTAGCTGGAACCACAGGCATGTGCCACCGTGTTCGGCTAATTTTTTGATTTACTGTAGAGACGAGGTCTCACCAAGTTGCCTAGGCTGGTCTCGAACCCCTGAGCTCAGGCAATCCTCTTGCCTCCGCCTCCCAAAGTGCTGGGATTACAGGCTTGAGCCACCGCGCCCGGTCCAAAATTTGGACTCAATGACTCTACCATACAGTAAGGTTACAATGGCTATTGTACTATAAATTAAGTTCCTAAAATAAAAGCACAAACAGAGATAAGACTTAAGTCTTTACATCTTAAAAGTAAGATGCAGGACTGCATTTTATTTGTTAAACAACGCAAAATGTAATAAGGTCACATAAAATAGAATAGGCAAAACAGAAAAGTTCATAATAAATATCACATGACATATGTTTTTCAAAAATACGCTTCTCAAAAATACCTTCTTCAGCGTTTTTGAAAAACTATTTACTAAAATTTGGCTTATTATGAAGAGAAAAATTCTCCAGTTCAAAAGAGAACTCTTCATTTTGTTAATTCCATACAGAGAATAAATTTTCTTTAAAGTAAACACTAAAGTCAAATTTTAAAGATAGCCACAACATAAGCGAACTGTAGCATTAAATTTTCCTGTCTTCAAATTCATGGGCCTAATAGTGCCTGTGTGTTTAGAAACCCACAGTGTGAAAAAGAACATAGAAAAAGCACAAATCTTCAAAACAGCAGCACACTATTCAAAATGTTAAAGAGACGATGGATGTACATTTTCCCCAATTAACAACATCATAAAATAAATCTTCACAGCCAAGAGTCTCTCTCATGTGTTCCCCATGAGTACACACTTAAAAATATAATAAACTGAAATTTAAGACTAACAGGCAGGGAAAAAAATTTCTTCTTAAACTCTTATTTAAAATCCAAATCTTACACAAAGTCTAAAATAATTTGAAAATGTGTTTCAATTTAAAAGATATGCATGAGTACTTCTGAAATCCTGAGTACCATGCCTATAAACACTTCAACTTTAAAATTCACATTCAAATCCCAAGTAATCACTGCATTGCTAAGGCTCAAACAATGGCCACACTTGAAAAGATGAGAACAGAGAAATAGGTAAAGCACTGTTTGGTTCCAGAAAGAAAAGTGACTGGGCAAAGGGGATACTTTGGAAAAGCAGTGTCACATGGTCATTCATGCTCCCATTTATTGAGGACTGTGACCAGTTCTTTTTTTTTTTTTTTTTTTGAGACAAAGTCTTGCTCTGTCACCCTGGCTGGAGTGCAGGGGTACAATCATAGCTCAGTGTAACCTTGAACCCCTGTGTGCCCAGTTCTTTATAAACATTTATTCTCTCTTTTCCTACTCACAATCAACCCTCTGCAGAGACTAACCCTCATGCATGATGAGGACAGAGACCCCAATAGGAGAAGTTGACCCCTACCCACCTGTCTGTGCTACCCTCCAAAAGCCACTGGGGAACAGCCCTACCATTTCAAGCGGTGCCCAGACCCCAAATTTCAGAACAACAAGCTCTAGAAAAGTTTAAAGTGTCTAGCACACCACGAGTGCTGAATTTCTGACCTCTCAAGTGGTAAAAAATAGAAAAATAAAAAACAACCAGTAGAAACCACAAGAAGAGAATCATCTAGAGGCATTCACTTACTGGGGGTAGGGGTAAAGAGGAATTATACTCATGTAATTTGGGAGAAGTAGCTTTGCCGTTTCTTTAAAGATCCAGAGAGCTTTCCATCTGACATGCTTTTGATGTGGTTGTCAGCACAGGGCTAAAAAGTACAAATGTACTTTTGTACAAATGTACAAAGAGTTATCAAAAAAACTAATTCAAGATAGAAACATCAACAGTATTTGGGAGGCACTGAAAGCTAAGATCTGATTATGAGAAGGAAAAGGGAGGAATGTTTTTGGGATTTGTTTTCAAAGTCAGGGGCAAACGTGAAAGAGGAATGCTGTTTTTCAAAATACACATTCACTCAATTAGTGGATAAGATTTCTATCAGGTAATAAAGTTCACCTGGGAGAATGGGCCAGCCAGGGAGCATGTCCACTGAAAACAAACCAAGACCAACCCAATTCTTATCACAGGATAGACCTACACTGCCACCATGCTCCTTTTAAGAGTCCATTACTTATATATAAAAAATGCCAATGTTACAAAAGTGAGTCTATTTAGCTAACTCTTGAGACACAGATAAAATTCTTCCTTACTTAATAAAATAATAAAAGAAGTTTTAAGAAAGTGAAGCTGAGAAAGTTTCATGAGAAAATTAATAATTAAATTTTGAAATTAAAATAAATAGTCCTAAATTGTAGGAATATTAAGATTATAAATCTCCACACTAGAATCTCTACATTGAACTAGAGCCAAGGTCACAGTCATGAGATTCCCCCATCCTTTTAAAAATAAAGTTAGAAGAACTGTGTCATTTTCTATGAAATTTTAAACCATATTTCTGCCATTTGAAACTGAATTTCATTTTCCTATAAATATTTTAGTACCATTCTCCTATGAGCAGGGATAATCTATCAGAGAACAGTCTCCTAATTGTTTTACAGCCTACAATGCACATAATGTAACACAGTAAATGTCCTCAGTGGAAGAGAAAAAGGTTATTACACCTTAAAAATAATAGTGAGGTAATGAAAATATATGTATCAAATGAAGAAACAGACTGGCCAACTTGCAAATCAGAGAAAGTCTCTATTCCTCTTTCACGTGTTTAAACTGTAACCTTTTCTTTAAGCTTTATTGAAGTATAAATGATATACAAAAAGTTAACAGCACTGAATACTTTTTTAAAAGTTCCAAGTTCGCTATGAATATATTTTCTTTTTCTATGCCATCAAAAAAAAAAGTTAATTTTATTTTGCTTGGCTTTTTCTCAGTGAACCTGTTAGGGGTTGAATTGTAACCCCCCAAAAAGTATGTTGAAGTCCTAACCCCAAAGACCTCAGAATGTGACCTTATTTGGAGATCAGGTCTTTACAGAGGTGATCAAGTAAAAATGAGGTCATTAGTGTGGACCTCACTTCTTTTTTTTTTTGAGTTGGTATCTCACTCTATCACCCAGGTTGGAGTACAGTGGCACACTCACGGCCACCCTAGTGTCAACCAGCTGAGCTGGGCTCAGGCGATCCTTCCACCTCAGCCTTCCAAGTAGCCGGCACTTCAGGCACGTGCTACCATGCCCAGTTAATTTTTTTATTTATTGTAGAGATGAGGTCTCACCAAGTTGCCCAGGCTGTTCTCGAACTCATGGGCTCAGGCAATTCTCTCACCTCGGTCTCCCAAAATGCTGGAATTACAGGCTTGAGCCACCATGTCCAGCTGAGCCTTACTTCTATGTCACTATTGTCCTTATAAAATAAGAATATTAGGACACAAACACACACAAAGGGAGGACATTGTGAAGACACAGAAAGAAGACAGCATTGACATGCAAAGAACAGCAGCCTAGAACAGATTCTTTTCCTCACAGCCCCCAGAAAAAAACCCTACCCTGCAGACACCTCAATTTTAGACTTCTAGCCTCCAGAACTGACAATAAATGTCTATTATTTAAGCCACCCAGTTTGTGGTGCTTTGTTACAGCAAGCCTAGTAAATTATTATAGAACCTATGATAACTTTTTATTTTGAAGTCCTCAGAAACCATCTCTCTACCCAAAATGAGAATTTTGCCAGAAATCAATGTCACATGAATTAGGCTATTATTTCTACAATCTATCTCTTCTCCTTTCTAAAACTTGGAATGTTTTCCCATCCCTAAAACTTCCTTTTTTAGCTCATAATTTCTCAAAAAGAATAGGCAACAGTAAATCTAAGCTAACCCGTCAACTGTTTACCTAGTTTATTTTACTTATTCCTTGTGGTAACCAGAAGAGGTAGTAAATACCACTATTAACAGCAACTGAGACACACAAGTTCATTTTGCAGATGAAGTCATTTTGCAGAACATCGCCATTTTACAGGTGAGGAAACCGAGGCAAAGCAAGGCAAAGGAACCAAACCTGAGCCCAGAGCCATTCTCTTCACTCCCCGCCCACATCTGCTTTTGTTGCTAAGGGTCATGATTCCAGGCCCACATCTACAGGGTGTCCTCAGGTCCCTTGAGAGCCTCCCCTCTGGATCTAGAGATCCACGTTTCTTTTAGCTCAATGGAGAGCATATTGACGTTTTTTACTCTTGGCTCTCCTAACTTTTACTTTAATTTCTCAACGATGTTTGTGGACCTTTTCTAGTTGTAAATCGATTCTTCTTGGTTGAAAGGATAAAAGCTAAATAGGAATCACCTAACTGCTTTTTCCTTTGTCATTGTTGATGATCACAGTATCTTCCCCAATCCATGGTCCATCCTTCTTCCTAGACTATAAGGGCTCTTAGAAACTCCCTTCTTTGTCTTTAGACTTTTCCACAAACCACTGCCCACTTCGGCATTGGCATTCTTGGTTCTCTTCTTGGCTATGTGTGCTATTTCTGAACTCTCAGGTGCCCCCCTTTAACCTGTATGCCATGCTCATCTGAGCCCTGAACGCCCCCAAGGGATGCCCTGTGTTGCTTTGTTTCCTTCTATTTGTTTAAGATGTATTCCTTCTTTCTCTCTCTGAATAATGAACACTTTCCCAATTAGCACTTTATTTTTCAAAATCCTCTATCTCCCTTGTGCCACCTTCCTTTTTACGCCTTCTTTTGTTTATTCAGTACATCTTGATTAAAGGCCAGCTGTGAGCCAAAGATTAGACTAGTCACTGGACAAACAGGCTAGAACCTAGCACTTCTGGTTCTCTTCTCCTACATAGTGAATGGACTTTCCTAAAGTCTGGGCGTGCTGTGACCAGTAATTGTTCCTTTCACTCTTAGGAACTTTGACACAACAGAGACACTTGTCCCAAAGTCCTCACGACTGCTACCCTGCCAACCAATTCTTACTTGTTTTCCAAATTAAGTCCAGCATAGCTTGAAAGCATTGAAACTGTAAATGAAAGCAAAGCAAAAAATCCACTGATATTTTCTCTTAAACTACCAGCAGATATCCCATGAAAGACCTCCTTCATGGACACTGCATCTTGCCTTTGTGCCAAAGTAACAGGTTGCAAGAGCCTCTGTGACATTTCCATCTGGGCAAGCAGCATGTGGTCTGCCCTGCAGCAGAGCCACCTCTGGTGCCCCTCCAATTCATTCTAACTCAAATGTTCTCCATCACCTCCCACCTTCAAGTTTCTCTTTCTATTCATGGATTCACCTGCTAGGCATGACTCTTTTTTAGCGTAGCAAGCCTCTCCGCTGTCACAATTTAATAATTAGCCTGTCCCATCCCATGTTGGCGATACTTCCAGATCTTACGTGCCTTCTTTAGTGTCTATGCATGGGGACAGATGGGTAAGGCCATAAACATTCCCCGGATGGTCTCTTCTGAGAATTACTTGATCCTTCCTCCACTCGGGTACTTCTTTTATGTTACCACCTGTTTTCTCCTGCTAGGGAATTAATTTTTAAATCCTGGATAGCAACTTCTCTCGACCCACCAGTATATACCAGAGAAAGAAGCCAGACTTGGGAGGCTTGCTGTCAGATAAAGGACTGCTGTCTTCCATTCAGAGTAAATGTTCTTTTAAAGTCAATCAACATGTGTGTACTCAGTTCTTGCTATATACCGATCACTGTATAAAGCAAAAGTGAAGTGTTTTTCCTCCAACATCTGCCAAACTGCCAGTATGCAGGACACCTCCTGGGCAGCAGCCCCCACGAACAAATCTTACGTACTTTCACCAGCCACTCAGCCCCAGGTACACAAGACACAAGAGGCACACAAATAAACCAGCTTCCTGACTCCTGGGCAATTAAACCTGACATTACATAACCACCGTTTTAAAAAAAGACCACAGAGGCAAACCCTCTAAACAGGATATTCCTTCTTTAGTAGCCTCTGAGGAAGAAATGCTCTAATATGGTGTTTCTATTCCTGACAGGAATAACCCTTAATTATTATGTGCCTCAAGCATCTAGAAATTTTTAAATAGAATTTCCCTTAATGTGAAGGAAATCAGAGAACTACGTCACTGGCGACAGAAAAGACTTTAAACAGAGAGAAACAGAGAGATGGGGTGGGGAGGGTTGGGGAGGAGAGAAGCACAGATCCCACTGAGTTATTTTTAAGGTTCTGAAAATGTGGGAGAAAAGACAGAACGCTGAAGAAAATCACATGAGAAAAGAAAATCCTTCCACAAGAACCCGTAAAGACCTTTCATTCATCAGGGATTGACCAATAATCCCTGATTACATTCAGTTTCAGAAAATAAAGAAATCAAACTTAATTCCAGAAAAAAAAATACATGATATGCAAGTGAATGTGTACATGGTCTAATGTCTAACACATGGGATTCATCCTAAGACTATGAAAAACAGAGTTGTAACAAAGTGGTTTCTAGAAACCACCTTGGTAGACAACATTATTCTTGTCATCATTTGTTCCACTGCATGCCAATGATCAGTCATCTGGCTTTAAGTTTCAATATTTTACCTAAACAGAGGAAGTGTTTGCTACTCTTCGTGTACATTATTAGTCTCAGCACGGCCAGCCTCAGCTGGGATCACCACATGGATTCTTATGGAGAGAAAGATCTAGTCCTTCTCACTGAGTTGGCTCTCTTGGCTGGACATGGCTGAAACAAGACTGAGCAGTATCACTCAAACAGCCAATGTCCCCAGCAAAGCCAGCTTAGCAACCTTCTCTACCAAGGGGACAGTTTCTGAGCACACAGCAGGTGCTAGAGCAGACAAAGGCAATTAGGGCCATTCTCGCCCTCAAGAATGTAATTTGCTAAAAGGAAAGACTCATTTATTTATAAAAACCATGTCAGGTGTAGTGGCTCAGGCCTGTAATTCCAGCACTTTGGGAGGCTGAGGCAGGAGGATCACTTGAAGCTAGGAGTTCGAGTTCGAGACCAGCCTAGACAACATAGCAGTACCCCATCTTTCTTAAAAAAAAAAATTAACTGGGCATGGTAGGGAATACCTATAGTCCCAACTACTTAGAGGCTTGAACCCAGAAGTTTAAGGCTGTAGTGAGCCATGATCATGCCACTGCAGTCTAGCCTGGGCAACAGAGCGAGATCTTGTCTTTAAAAAAAAAATTTAGAGAGTTATGTTTAGGGTCCTTCCATGACCAAGTGCCCCACCCACCACCTGTTCAAAGGCAGCAAACTGTTTATGTGCGTTACCCAACTTCTATTGACTGACCAAAGTGAGAAGACAGATTTTGGAACATCATTCCTGCCGTAATGGATAGAAAGGTTCATGATGTGAAAGAGAAGCACTGTATTGAGAGTTCATGTAGTACATTTGATGGGGACAGTGTGAAGCACATCTGTTGTATGATAAAGAATGTGGGCCGAACTCAGTGGCTCACACTCGTAATCCCAGAGGCTGAGGCAAGAGAACTGCTTGAGCCCAGGAATTCAAGACAAGCCTGGGCCACATAGCAAGACCTCGTCTCTATTTTAAAAAATTTTTAAATTACCTGGGTGTGGTGGTGCATGCCTGTGGTCCCTGCTACTTGGGGAGGCTGAGGCGGAAGGATGACCTGAGCCCAGGAGGTCAAGGCTGCAGTGAGCCATGATCATGCCACTGCACTCAGCCTGGGTGATAGAATGAGACTCCAATTAAATTTAAAAAGGAATTTGACTGGTTCTTGTCCCTGGTTCCTAGAGGGATACTCTAAATACTTGAAACCTCCCAAATAATTGGAGTATCTTTATCATTCATGTGCCCTTTGGACCATACCTGAGTGTATGCTATCAAGGTGGCTCAGAATAGGGGCTGGCCACTCCAGAAAAACTAACCATGGGATTAAAGTGTTAGGGCTTTGAGTTGGATGATACCTGCTGACTTTCTCCAGGGAAAAGAGGGGCACCGGAGATTCAACAATGAGTCAATCAATCACATCTACATAATAAAACCCCAATAAAAACTCTGGACACCAAAGCTTAGAGGAGATTCCTGGTTGATGGTCACATCTATGTGCCAGGAAAGTAGCACACCCTGATCCCACGGAGCAATGACAGGGAAGCTTCATGTCCAGGACCCTCTCAGACTTTGTTCTGCGTCTCCTCATTTGACTGGTCCTGATTTGCATCTTTTACGATAAAACAATCATCTTAAGAACAGCACTATCCTGAGATCTGTAAATTGTTCTAGCAAATTATTAAATCTTAAGGGTCTATGGGAACTCTTGAAGTTACAGCCAGTTGGTCAGAAGCATATGGGGCCTGGGACCTTCTGGACTTGAAGTGAGGGTGGACTCCTTGGGGTCTGTGCCCTTAACTCATGGAGTTGATGCTAACCCAGGGTAGTTATCTTCAGAACTGCATTGCAGTATTAGAATACTCATTTTCAAGGCCTTAAACACTTACCAGAATAGTCCCTGTAATATACAAAGCTCTTACAGCTGACTTGAGCTCTTCTACTCCAGACCCATCTCCAACCCCAACCTAAGACCTTCCATGGTCCAATCACAAAAGGAAACCACCACAAATGGGTAGACAAACACAACCATAGTACAAGGCAGGCTTTTTGACAATTGACAAAACTGAGGTAAAAAAACTACAAGGGATGAACCAGGAAAGAGTCTAGTAATTGACAGAGACTCAGAATACCTTCACAAAGGTAGTCACAGCCTTAAATATGAGTCACGTTTATGCAGGAAAGCATAAGTACAGCATGAGTAAAGGGCTAAATCACCATCTTTAATCTTTAATTAATAAAGATAAAAATTATAAATATATCTAACTTCTATTAACTCTTTATTATGTGCCTGAAATTCTGATAAGCTTATTATTTGGATATTCCACTGAACTCTTAATCCTATGAGGTAGAGTCTAATATTGCATCCATCTCATAGGTGAGTACACTGAGGCTTAAGTTAAGCAATTTGATGCTTGATGAAGGCTTCAGAACCAGCAGTCCAGTGTGGCTGGAAGGAGGAGGTCAAATGAAAGTGGGCAGAGGAAGGTAAATTGTGAAAGGCCCTGAATGTCTGTCAGAAACCATATTTTTTCTTCTGTAGGTAATGGGGAGCTATCAAAGGTATTTCTACAAAGGAGTAGTAAGATCAGTTGTTTTCAAAAAACAACTGTGGTGGCAAGAGATGTATGGGGCTCAGAAGCCTGGGGAGAGTGGGGAGAGTGGCTGGAGAGGACACGACCGGTTACCTAAGCTAACAAGCCATCAAAACTACATCTGCTGATGGGACACAGAAAACAAGAATGTGTAAATGGAAACACACACACAGTGGAATACTACTCAGCCATAAAAAATGAAATTGTTTCTTTTGCAGCAACATGGATGGAACTAGAGTCCTTTATTTTAAGTGAAACAGCTCAGACCCAGAAAGGCAAATACCACATGTTCTCACTTTTCAGAGGAATTTATAATGTGGACACAAAGACATAGAGAGTGAAATCATAGACACTAGAGACTTGGAAGTGTAGGAGGGTGGGAGGAAGGGTGAGGGGCGAGAAATCACTTAACAGGTACAATGTGTACTATTCAGGTGATGGTTACACTAATATATAGCCACGTAACAATACTGCACTTACACCCCTTACATCTATACAAACTTTTTTTTTTTGTCAGAGTCTCATTCCGTCACCCAGGCTGGAGTGCAGTGGCACACTCATGGTCACCTGAGCATTGAACTGCTGGGCTCCGGTGATCCTTCCACCTCAGCTCCTTCCAAATAGCTGGAACTACAGGCACGCGCTATCACACCCAGCTAATTTTGTAACTTATTGTAGAGACGAGGTCTCACCAAGTTGCTGGGGCTGGTCTCAAACCTGCGGGTATACAAACTTTAGAAAGGAAAAAATTTATCTGCTTACACAGTACCTCTTTCTGCATTGATGTTGCCTTGACTGCAATGTTCTTGCCACTTCTGTGTGCTGGCTGAATTTGGTGGAATTCATACTCTGGATCAATTAATGGATAATGATGTCATATTTGAAGACCAAGTTCAATACTGGCAGGCAGCTGCCTAACTCCCCCTCCACATCCCTGATCCATAGCCCCTTGGCTAAGCATAGCCACCCTGTTTCTCCAGGTCCTATGTGGTAGGTTTGCACCTGCCTTTGATGGATAATGAGCATCAGGGAACTAATCAAAGATTTTTGTGTAAATGGCTTTTTAGACTGCTGAACTGAAGCAGAAGTACAGCAGACAACCAGCCTAGTTATTGATCGAATGCTATTCAAGAATGCACACGTCAAACTGGTTTTCCTCTGGCTCCTCCTAGAATCCAGTGGAAATGAGTCAACAGAGTGTGAAAAAGTAAACAGAAGTCAAACGCAAAGCAACTCCCTCAAGGACTCCGCTGAGAAAAATGCACAACTAACTATAAATAAAATTAATACTGTATTTCCAGGGCAGGAAGAAACAACCATTGCCACTTAAACCTAGTCCTTCTCACAACTCTCTGTTTTCATGGCCATGTCTGTGCCCACGTCTAGGCTTTACTAGAGAGGCCTGCAGAACTGTTTGATTCATTAGCAGCAAACCTGAGCATGGAAGAATCAATAATAATCCTTTTTACTTAGTCCATGAAATGATCTGGGCACTCAGCTCTTAAATATTATTCTAGATCCCACTTCTCCTACGGCTAAAAGCCTGTGTCTTCTTAGTAACACAAACTATGGAACCAAAAAAGAAAGGAAAATAAATTCAACTCCTCCTTCCTCTAGAGACTTTGAAGGGGCTTAATGCCTTTGAGGACAAGGGTATCATGCGTGGCTATGTCTGTATCTCTCTTTCTTTCTGACAGTCCTAGGAACCACTTTGTAAAGCACTCATCTGAAAACATTTAAAGAAGACATACCAAAATGTACCCTTACACAGGCCCTTGACACATAATCAATATACCTTTAAGCACACACATCTCTATCTTGCATTAACCTTGATTTCACCATGATTTAGGAGGTATTTGCTGTGCCTCATTTCAAAGCATTTTCTAATCTGACATCATTCCATAATAAATTCATAGTCACAAAGAGGCAGAACCTACATATCAAAGGCACCTTTTGAAAACATTTCCAAATGGGACAGAACTCAGAGCACGATCTGTAAATTTGGTCCTCTATAATGATTTTGAATGACGCTAGAATGCATTAAATATTGTCAATGGTTCAATAAGGTAACTGAGGATTAGATCATTTCACATATACACTGGGACCTTTTTATTTGGCTCAAAGTAGCTCCTTCCCTCGCTTTCAATTATCCAGTTATAACCCCCCAAAAAACTGTCATCCTCTTATATCAGGTTTCTATGTCAAAGAGCAAAGGTCTAACATTTTCTGTGAGGTGTGTAGCTAAAAAGTCAGGCAAGACGTATTATAACTGACACTAACTAGAACTCTTACATACCACAATAGACTTCCGTAGAAACTGCCACTTTTAACAATGTGACATTTTCTCCTGTCTTTAAGGGAGAAATATAAGACAACTTTTAGCTTATTATTATAAATAAGGGAGTGGACTAACATTTGGGTTTTTGGATGTCATTTGATGGGCTAAGGTTTACAACCATTAGGAATTATTTCCCCATTGTACAGATTATGAATAAGCCCAGAAGGAAATTAGTGAGAATCCATAAGGAATGCTTTTAGAAAGATGTCAAAGTTTGAAACCAACCCTCTAAGAAGTGAAATAAATTCCACCACGTTCACTTTGGATCAAAAGACATGAGCCTATCCCATCAGTGGGATACTTTATCCTTTAGTATTCAGACTTAGTAAACCCTGGACACCAGACCACCATTCAGTCTCCTCAAAGCCTCATCCCAACCTAGTTTATCTGAAAAGTACAACCTTGGTCTGACTCCCCAGAAGAAATGAGCCTAGACTTCATCTTGACTTGGGCCAGGGGTCAGTGCAGAGAATACACTGAGATGCTAGCATCGTCCTCACAGTCACTGAGGTGGCTAACACCACTGAGCAACTTAGAGGATATGCAGGTGCACAAGAGTTCCCTGGAAGGAGACACAGACAGGTAAGCTCATGGTTCCTGCATAGGATGGTACAGGGTCTGACTGCTGAACTGAGACCTACGGGACAAGGGTATGGGACTGGACCCCAGGGAAAGGTGCAAAGGGTAGGGTTGGGTGTTGTTGGCACCAACAGAAGAGTGTGAGAGGAACGGCTGCTGTAATTCATGAGTTTCCTGCATGGTGTTGTACTTATAGGCAACTTTCAATGTTCTCTGATGTATAGGGCATTAAGAAATTGGAACTAAACTAGTTGTTACTCAAACTTTTCGATCACTACTTCCAATAAAAATATTGTCTGCAGCCGGGCTCGGTGGCTCAGCCTGTAATCCCGCGCCTTGGGAGGCTGAGGTGAGTGAATCGCCTGAGCCCGCGGGTTCGAGACCCACCTGGGCAACTTGGCAAGACCTCATCTCTACAATAAAAAAAAAAAAAAAAAAAAACTAGCCGGGCGTGGTAGCGCGCGCCTGTAGTCCCAGCTACTTGGAAGGCTGAGGCGGAAGGATCGCCGGAGCCCAGCAGGTCGAGGCTGCAGTGGCCGGGAGCAGCCACTGCACTCCAGTCTGGGTGACAGAGTGAGACTCCAACTCAAAAAAATATATATATATATATAGTCTGAATCATGATCCAGTACACACATGTACCCATGCCGCTGGAAAAAAAATACATTTGCCAGAACAATCCTCTTTTGACTACTTAAATGCACTCTGATGTTTTCTCTCATTCTCTTTTTTTAATCTTTAAATTATGTTTACAAGCCTCTAGTGGGCAGTGACCTGCAATGTGAAAAACATTGGCAGAAACCTTTTAATAGGTGTGACTGCCCACTGTTTACTGATATACTTTCTCATATCCACTTTGCTTTACCCCTCAAAAAAGTGCTACTGAGGAAAGAAGAGCAATACTGCTTACTGAAGTTCTGCTCTGTCAGGAACTGGGCTAGAACATTTTCATGCAACACCTCATTAAGCCTCACACACTTTCACTATTCCCATTTTACAGATGAAGAGACTGAGGCTTGATGATCCAGAGACTTCCTCAGTAGGACTTGATGGAGCCAGGATTCCACGCCACCTCTGTCCTGCTTCGATAACAGACTGCACTTCATAACAGGTTTTTCAGTAACCAAAGCTTACGAAACAGCAGGAATTGCATAAATCCCCTTGAGATAACTCTAGTCCTTGGAGTGTTCTAGAACCAAATTTGGGAGACCCAAACAGAGATAAGGGAAATAGATGATGGGAAAACTCTCAGGTTCAAATTTAATTTCCTTCTGTGTGCTCAGATTACCCTTTGAAAAGGCACTAACAAGTAGTGACCAACAGAGAAATGGTAAGTGAGAGGCAGCAGAGCATTGGCCTGGACAATCACCCTCAAGACAGGCTGGCGGAACAGCGCTGACCACTCTGTGTGGTTCCCATGAATAACACCCAGCCCACCATCTTTCAGGCAGTAGATAGCCAATAAATATTCACAAGAGCGAATGCTAACACAGGCAGAGAAAAAGTAAACACAACGCTCGGCACCTGCTGTTTTATTTTTTTTAAGTCTTCCAAAATTATGTTAAGCAAAACTCTTTGATAGAGAGGGAATCTGGAAGGATAACTAAACATACTTCACAAGGATGTCCTTTTAGACCCATAATTAAAGATGCATTTGACATAGATACAGAATATATGAAATGTGGGTAGGTCAGGACAGACATTTCAGCCTGAAAAAAATATCTGCAAAAGTGATGATCTGGGAAAATCAATGGCAGGGTCATGTTAAACTACCGCATCATTGCTTGGTCCCTCCCCAGACCTACTATAACTTGACGTCTGGTGACCGCACATTAGTGGGCCATTCATTGGCCACTCTGCTTCTAAGTGGTAATATCACTCAGAATATTTTAAGAACGGATGTATATGTTACACACACATAACAAATACAATTTCAACTTTTACACACAACAAATTAAATAATGTATTTGACAAATAGCCTTAGGGTTGTTATACCCTTTGTGTGGTTTGTTGGGTAGCAAAATGTTTAACTTGGCATATAATTTCACATGGAAATACGAGCTATGTTTTTGTCTAATCATCTAGTATTATTTTCTCAGTACCTCTTAGCAATAAGAATTTTGTCTCGTCCTCATTTCTTTGCAAATTCCACAATGAAAAAATCCTGAATGTGCTAAAGAATCCATCGCCTGCTTATGAAACATAAAGGCTTATGAAAACATGGCACGTACTCAAGTAAACCGGTTTGTTTTTAAATATTTTAATAGTGTGCACTGCTGCGTTAGGAACGAGATGTGTATTATGCCCAATCTTACATCTAGTGTGTACTATACTTTGATCGTTCTATCAAAAGATCAAAATTTAAATATCATGTAAATTATATTTTATACATGTTCTCCTTTGCATGAAATCAAACAGAATATTTGTTTCTTCTCTAAACACATGAGAATATAAACAAGCAACATATTTAAGCTCAAGAAGTACTCACTGCTTCATGCCATTAAAAAAATGCCCTCAGGTAGCAATTAAAATAAGAAGCTTCTATGTTTTCTTAAAATAACTCTAAATGTCTATGTTCATGCTTTCAGATTTTTAAGCATATACTTAATATTTATTTTAAAGTTTCTTAATTTAATTATGTATGTTATTTTCACAGTAAATGCTACTTAAGTTCTCCTCCTGAAAATTCCAAGAGGTTGTTTAAATCAATAGAAATGATAACAGAAACTGACTAGTTTATATTGAATCTCTAATAACCAAAACAAGTTGTCATTTTCACATCAGCTAAATGTAAAGTAGAAACCTTGATTAGATCCTGGTTTAAGAAAAAACAGCTATAACTGACATTCTTAGGAAAACGAGGGAACTATAAACCTAGATAGGATATTAGGTGCTATCACAAAATTTTGTTAATTTTCTGAGGTCGATTACCCTGATTCTTTAAGAAAATGTCCTTATTCTTAGTGCATGCATAATGTAATTCTTAGGGATGAAATGTCATGATCTATGAAACTGGTTTGGTATATGAAACTGACATATGACCCAACAGTGACAAAAATATTTAGACATACAATTCGACAGATAAAAATATGAAGCAAATATGACAAAATGTTGATAATAGCTGAATTTCAGTGGCGGGTATACAGATGTTCACTGTATTATTCTTTCAATCATTTTGAATGTATGAAAATCTTCACAATAACAAGTCATTTTCATTTAAGCATATATATATATTGACTCCTGAACAAAACTAGGTACAGACAAAATACTGCTTTACATGAATGGTGAGTGTTTCATTTTCTGGTAGCAGTATACATTAGAGAATCAATTTTCCACCATCGACCCAGAGAAGTGATGGCAGCCCTCCGGCCACAAGCACAGGGAACAGCTGATTGACGTACACCACCTGAATCAGAGCAGATGTGGCAGTATCCCCAGAGGGCAATCCACACTGACCAGCTGGTTTACATGGCAACACGTACCGTACCCTTAGAAAATAAGGACTGACCTTTGGGAGGTCGGGGTGAGAGGATTGCCTGAACCCGTGGGTTCGAGACCAGCCTGGGCCACTTGGCGAGACCTCATGTCTACAATAAATCAAGAAAAATTAGCCAGGTATGGTGATGCGTGCCTGTAGTTCTAGCTACTTGGAAGGCTGAGGCGGAAGGGTCACCTGAACCCAACAGGTCGAGGCTGCAGTGGCTGTGAGTGTACCACCGCACTCCAGCCTGGGTGACAGAGAGAGACTCCAACTCAAAAAGAAAAAAGAAAGAAAAGAAGGGCTGACGACAACAGGGGCCTTCAAGCCTGGAACCCTCATGGAAGACAGAACCCAAAACTTTGCCAGGCTCATATCATATCAAGTTATGATATGAAATTCAAGCTAAATCACACAAATGCAAAACATCAACTGTTTCTACTCATTTACCCACTAAGAATGAATTCCTACCTCTCTCTTTATCTACCCAATAAAGTGGAATACCAGATTCCATATTAAGTAAAAAAACCAGAGGTGCTACTCTAAAGATTCCACTTAAAATTAATAATAAAGTGTTAGAATCATATGAGAAATTTTAAAGAGAAAATCTGGAAACATCTGATGTAGATATTCCAGGGGTATTAAAAATAAGACTATTTATAAATAGAATCTTTTTGTCTTTGAGTCCAAATTTCAATTTTTTCTGGGCACTAGTCACTTTAAATCAAGGTACAAATTAGCCCTTCCTAACTCACCCCCCACTTGCTGTAGAATCTCATATTCTTTTTTAATTAGATTGAATTTAAACGAAGCAGTAGGCACTGAATTTTCAAGTGGCCCAATGTAATCAACGAGTCCACTTCAGTTACATCTTTTCCTGTCTTTTTTTTAAGCATTTTTTCTCCCTCATCCAAGTCTCTATCTATTGTTGTAATTGTTACTCTGACCTTCTTTCTTCTCTCTCCTCTATCCCTTCAGGCCTACCCAGGGGCACCCAAAGGCATTGTTATCACTCAGGTTAAACTCCAGGTCCTGCAGCTGTAAAGAATCCTTAATCCTGATGTGGCCCATAAAGCTTGATGGAATCAGGCTGCGGCTGCAACAGTCACAGGAAGAACGGTTCACTTTCCTTTAACCAAAGAACAATTATCCCGTTTATGGGTTGTGGAGGCCCTTTCCCTTCTCCGTAAGCTGCCTGCCTTTGATCTTTAACCAGTCGTTTATAGCTCTCTGGAAGGAAAGCAGGAAACCATGACACTAAGACCTCATTTTTGCTTCATGATATCCCGATGAGAGGCATGGTACAGGAGAGTTGAAAACATCAGTAAGTTTGGGGGATATCTGTGGACTTCAACTGTCCAAGAAAGTCCTGAATTCTGTTCAATGCCCCCATTTTCTTATTTCTTGAAAAGTTTCTGGTCTACCTATAAGCACTAAGCTAGAATCTAAAGGAAACACATATTTTTAAAATTCTTCAACAGATAAATTTTTTAAAGTTCCTCACCAGAGAGGTATGAACACATTACACTTGTTTACCAAAAATTTACTGTCTATGATAACACACTCCAAGGATGTGATAAAGCATGAATTAACCTACTTCAAAAGCTCTAGAGAGGATGAATCTCTGGCAATAATCCAGCCAAAAGGCCAGGGGTCCAGAGGTCCCTCACCATCTCCAGACCAGGCTGGCCCCACGGGGGAACTGGGAAGAAGACTCAACAACCAGGGCCAAGAGCCCACACTCGAAAACAGTCTGGGGGTGGAGGGAGGCTCACAGGAACAGACATGCCCCAGGATAGCAAAGTAGACGCTTGGAAGTACTGGCCAATGGTGAACCACCTGCAGCCTGCAGTAGTGATCTGAGCCCTTTCTTGAGGCTAACCCTATTCAATGCCTCAATTTCTTTATCTGTCAAATGGGAATAATAATAGTGCCCCCTAACTCACTTTATATACACATAATTCAGAGTCATTATAAAGATGAAATGAGTCAGTATGCATAAAGTGCTTAGAACAGGGCCCGACACATGGTAAGCGCTGTATAAATGCTAGCTAATTGCTATTATAGGCTAGAATCATGCCTACAGAAAAGCCTTACAAAGAAAGCACTTACCTTTTTTAATCCCCACCTACTACAACAGTACTAACTAGCTGGAAGTACCTGGTCTTCTGCAGTAGGTCTACTACAATGGACCTACTACTAACCAGCTGGGAAAACCCATGGCTCCATTCTTTGGTTCCCTGTTTAAGCCCCCCAGGATCTCTGCAGTGGTCCCAGCTAAGACCAAGTGAGCTAGACTCCCTTCCCTAGCAACTGGGTTCAGATATAAAATTGCCCTATGGCAACATCCTATGATTAAAATGGAAACTGACACATGATTAAAATGGAAATCTACCTGACAGACACTTCAGAGCCCACACGTTCTTAGTGGGTAAGTTCTGCAGCTTCTTATAAACGTCCCTAACTCTGCAACGCTGTGAAACTCAAAGACTAACCCGGTTGAAGATGCACACAAATTACCCTACACATGAAAAAGGCAGACATGCAGTAATGCTCAACAAAGTCCATGGCCCCAGAGTCTGGCATACACAGGTAACTGGCTACTGCCACACCCGGGTGACACAGTGAGCCCATTCTTGGGAACAGGCAGGTCCATCGGCTCTCCAGCTCTGAGACTGGGCCACACCTGGTCAGCATGTTGACAACACTTACGCATTACAATAGGGCTTCTTTTCATAGCCTTTGTAGTTGTTCATGTTGAGAGCCATCTTGCAGACCTCACAATGGAAACATCCTTTATGCCAATACTGAAAAAAATAAATATTTAACAAATATCAGTACAATGCCAGCTCTCACCAGGATGGGTACAGAAGGAAGGCTTCTTCGTGCATCACACAGTCCCTGTATTTGAAAGCGCTACAGCAAAATGATTGTAGGGAACTGTGGACGTGTTTCCCTACTTTCGGTTAAGTAAATAAAGCAGGCAGCTATTAAAATTGAGTTTTAAATGAATCACCACCACACAGAGGCACGGTGGAAGAACTGCCAAGGCACTGTCCTTACAGCACTTCTAAGAGCAGCCGGGAATGAATTCTGAGCTGGGTTAATGGAGAAAGGGGGCCCATGGAGTGGCTTCAGAACCCAAAGGAATCCAGTTCATAGTACCTAAACGCGGTGTTTGTAGGATCTCCATAAACAGTGCTCACCAGAAGTCAGGCAAGCCAAGGGGCTGGCTGGAGGACCATGTAAGTACCCTTGGTCCCCCATCCCTGTCCAGCTTCCACTAAATCTCAGGAACGTGGACACAGTCCGGGATGACTGTCGGGATGACAGCTCGCTCTAACGAGGCATTTGTACCATCAGACGCAAATTTCACGGGAATGCCTCTGGCTGGTTTCAATTGTCAGTCACTCGGGATCGCGCCCGGATCTCTCTCCCAGGCTATTTTTCGTCTCCACCTCCGCCCGGGAAGGGCAGGGGGCAGAGCTGGAGGGACCGGGTTAGAGCCACTTCCCCCGGAATCCCCCAACCCAGGAGGATTAGACACCCGTGGGTCCAGCTCGCCTGGTTGAGCCGGGGCTCTCCGACGGGGATTATTCTTAGCAATGCGGCATCGCCCCCCCTCCCCATGACATATTAATTACTATTTGCTTCTCCCTCTCGCCGCCGTCACGGAAGGTGCTGGGGCGTGGGGGGGGGGGGGCATTGCGGGCGAATCTGCAGGGCGGGGGGCGCG